>JAFELO010000499.1:74936-101701 GCA_017140195.1 Eumaeus atala
GGTGGGCCCTGTTGATCCTGGAGACTCAGGAGTAGCAGCGGTGGGAAAGTGTGGGTGGGCAATTGCGGTCAGTCTGGATGTAGCGAAGGCCTTTGACCGGGTTTGGCACAAAGCGC
Source organism: Eumaeus atala (assembly GCA_017140195.1). NCBI lineage: Eukaryota > Metazoa > Arthropoda > Insecta > Lepidoptera > Lycaenidae > Eumaeus > Eumaeus atala. The sequence continues at coordinate 75,053 of JAFELO010000499.1, forward strand.
TCCTTTCAGAGCTTTATTCATACGGACTTCCCGTTAAATTATGCGATTGGAAGTGATTCTTGACAGATCGCAGCATCAAGGTCGTGGTTGAAGGCGCATACTCCTCCCTTAAATATATCAACACTGGTGTTCCCCAAGGCTGTGCTCTGTCTCCTACGCTGTTTCTTGTGCATATCAATGACATGCTGCAAACTAGTGGCCATCATTGTTACCCTGGTGAAAGCACTGAGGATGCTTTATACACTGGCCGTGCCAATATTTCCCGGGAATACGTCAACGAGTATCGGAACAAGCTTGTGTCTGAAAACGAGGATTTGTTATCCAAAGGCTCGAATGCGGCAGACTAAATTTAGTCCAATTTGATGCCCCTAAGACACAAGTTTGTGCGTCTACCGCTAAAAAGTCACCCTTCGTCGTATCTCGTTGTTTTCCCCTACCTATCGGCCTCAGCTTGTATCGGAATATTTGGTGTCGACATATAGATTAACTATCTGTTCCGCAACCATTTGGTAACGAATGCTAAATTAGCCCAAAGTTGCTGGGTGTGCTCAATAGGGCAAAGTAGTACTTAAATCCAGCCCGTCGGCTGCTACTTTAGTCCCGAATGTCAAGAAACGGTTAGGTGGCCGCAGATTATCATCAATGATGAAGTCATTGTCGCCATAGACAATGACTTCATCGTTGATGATAAACGTTGAAAAATAAAATTGCTTTAATTATAATATAATTTAAAGCTTTTCTTTGTCGTTTCGGATATTTATCAATTACCTCTCAAACCTCGACCTTTAACGAAGCCTGCCTGCTCATATTCATGCATAGGAAATTGGGTAAGTATAATAAATATAACGGCTCACGCTTAATTTCAAATGATGATTGTGAACAAATAATTTAAAGTTACAATAATTGTTATTAATGTTGATATTTACATTGAGATCAATTATTTTTGAGAGCGGGGGTAGCCCCGAATGGAGTTGTAGGTGTCATGGCGGACGGGTCGTCCTTCCTTAAACAACACCCGCACGTGGCGGTCGCTTGCAAACCCATTGGCATTTAGTCGTGATTTATAATTGTAATTTTTAAATATTTTTGGAGATTATTAATTGAAAGAAGTAATACAGTGATCGGTACAGGTTGCGACACTTTATTTTGGTGAATACCTGCACGTGAACGACCGCAAGACCTGAAGATGTCCGATCAACCTTCAAATGGACCGAACCTTCCTTCCAATAAAACTACTTCTTCGGGTACTTTTAAAAACTTGATACATCAGGATATCTGTCATCTCAGTCCACCCGTGACCATGGTTGCTGTAAAGCTTCTGTAACGCTGGGCTAGTTAATTAATTAAACAAACCAAGATAAAAACCGTAAAAGTAGTTTTATTGTAATGAACATCCACACAATTACTATGCCGATGCGTTGCGCTCCTTCCCCCCAATGGGCCACCAGCTACTCGCAAACCGCACGAAACGCGACACCGATGATGTCACTTTACGGCGGTATTATGTGTAGTGCGGCGTTGTTATGGCACACCTGTGATGTGTTGTTGTAGGTAGTTATTGTAATTGTGATTGGGTCCTGTCACGTGTGTGCATTTACTTTTTGCTATATAACGTGATGCATGTCTGTTTCTTATGGATAGGTTTGCACTTAGTAATAGATTTAAGTTGAGAGAAATAACGACCGCTAACATTCTGGCAGTTCTCAAATATTCATGTCAATGCTCATAAGTTTGAAGCACGCGCGATAGGCGTTTCGTTCGCTTTACCTTAGTTCTTTGGGGATATTGATTTATTTCCGTAAGTAGGTATCAGCCATCCATATGTAATATAATTATATATATACCTACTTCAGATCAGTGCTTACGTCTCTTGCGCGTCTTTTATTTCGGAATCATCCGACAGTAAAGAGAAAAGTCCAGCCGCGTGTCGGAGCTAACATACAGCTCTATATTAGAATACTCACGTGTTACAGTTATATATTCTATATTGCATTGATACAGGTGTTATTTCTATATACTAGGTTGTCTATCTACTTGTAGATCTTCAGGCGACCACTCCTCTTTAAGCAAGTTATGCTCCAGGTTTCCTGACATTTTGCCCCTGGTTATTGCTTCGTAACCGTTGCACACCGCCACGAGGCAGATCACGTACAATATTGAAACATACGGAACTGGTGTAACTCAGTTGTGGGCACACACAGGTATCAATAGGCAAGGGAGGACGTATCGGCACATACGGATGTCAATGGGCGCTGGTAGTGACCAAATGTGTACCTGTGTACTGTAAGAAAGGGAGCCCGGTGTGGCCAGTACCGTCGGGGCCTCGTACTGCTCGTGGTATAATAAACTCAGTAATGAACTGTTGTCACTAATATGTACCTGTGTACTGTAAGAAGGGGAGCCTGGTGTGGCCAGTACCGTCGGGGCCTCGTACTGCTCGTGGTATAATAAACTCAGTAATGAACTGTTGTCACTAATATGTACCTGTGTACTGTAAGAAAGGGATCCCGGTGTGGCCAGTACCGTCGGGGCCTCATACTGCTCGTGGTATAATAAACTCAGTAATGAACTGTTGTCATTAATCATCGTTAAGCCCCGGATGGAACCAAAAATTTGTATTTAATTGGGATTTTTCAATTTCAAATTACATTATTGATTTAAAATACACTTGTGATGTCACTTACTTTCTTGATCCCGACGTTAGAGCCAATGGAGAAGACGACCTTCAGAAGACAAATGAACGCACAGACTCCAGCCGCAACGCTCAGAGGCGTTTCAGCAGGCCGCACGAAGTGCGATATCTGGTCATCATCAACGGCCACCGCTACCGAGAGGCCGGAGACCACTGAAAATAGGATCTGGAAGGAGAAAAAGATCCCTGATAATTATAGTTGTTGAATTAGCACGACCGCGGAGGTTCCCGCTCACTCAACACCTCGACATCTCGCATCCGTGCTGTGGCGCTTCGTGCGGTCTGTGAGTAATCGGTGATATATTGGGACACGCGGTACACAGACGCAACACGAGTACATATAATGTCCTCGTGCGCGTCATGTGCCAATGAAAATTTTTCAAAAGTAACTTATTGACTGAATAGAGAATACTCTCAACGACAAGCGTCGGGAGGAAGCTTAATCTCTCAGATTTAGTTAATCCTCGAAGAAAGTTATGAAAATCTATATGTACAAGCAAGTCCACTACTGACAGCTAACATATCTCTGCCATCGCGAAAGTATTGTTTATCCAGTGTAATCCAAACCGGTGTTTCCGTTTCGTACCTGCCACCTGCCACCTGCCACCTGCTACCTGCCACCTGCTGGCGGTGGTGCTACTCATTTGCCAAAATAGTTCCTCGGACTAAACCAGAGCAGTGAGGATTCGAAAAAATGACAACACACCTCATGAAATGAAAATCATCCACCCTTTCGCTGCTCTTGCTCGTCTCGGCGGGCTCCCTACCGTCACTTGTCTTAGTCACACAAACGACAACACACCTCATGAAAACCCTTTCGCTGCTCTTGCTCGTCTCGGCGGGCTCCCTACCGTTACTTGTCTTAGTCACACACGAAGCTCTTACTTGAACAAAGCGAAGGCTGCGGGCGTTACGTCACCACCGCGGTGATGAATTGTGTTCTGTACATCTACACAGGAGTTTAACGGACAAAGACATCCCGGTGAGTATGTCGATGGAGGAACCCGGGTCCACATGCGAACAACATTTCACAAACCAACAAAGTGCTGTCAACGCGTGGAAGAATTCCGTACCATTATGTATATAAAGCGTGGGGAGGCGCAACGTACTCGCATCTGCGTATGCGGAACTGGCGCCAGTAGTCATCTAATACTTGCAATATCTCGTTTGTCCCCTTATTTCATGATTCAGAAGCCAACAACCTGATAACCAGAGGCTGTGGGGGTCACTCATTATCCTCATCTAGTGAAGCATACTCATCGCTCAAATGACAGTGTAGCCACTTGATAGTATTATTTGCGCAAGAGCTGCCTCCCAGGCGCTACTGTTAAACAGCGGAAGAGGTGCCTCCCAGGCGTTACTGTTAAACAGCGCAAGAAGTGCCTCCCAGGCGTTACTGTTAAACAGCTCAAGAAGTGCCTCCCTGTTACTGTTAAACAGCTCGGTCTTAGTATTCAGAGGATTTCAGAAATATAATTAATTATGTTAAAACTCCGACATTACCTACAATTTAAATTCTAGGTTTTCCTTCATGAAATGGATTAATAAATATATCTAAAAAAATGCTTACCAAGTTTAAGCTACATATGAAATACATCCAGAAATTGGAATTCTTACAAATATTTACTAATACACTGTCACGTTATTTTACTAGCCTTGACTAACTAAATTAGGAAAATAATAATTTGAATGAGGAACGATGGTTTCATCTGTGGGTAGGCGGCAGGCGCGGAATTATTAAATATTTTGAGTTAAGTATCGCTTCTAAAGAATGTTGGGCACTACAAATATAAATTTCTACCAAGTTGTTTTCGAAGTGAAAGCTCATCTAGCGGCGTTCTCTCGCGTAACTCGAACAAAATTCGTCGCAGCGTGTTGGTATGCAAATGGTCAATCTAAAATTGAAATATTTTTAAATCAGATCAGTAGTTCCTGATTTTAGCGTGTTCAAACAAATAAACTCTTCAGCTTTATTATATTTCATAAATATAGTTTCTAAGTAAATATCGAAAGATTGGAGTGTAAAAATAGATAACACATTGTATTCACTCGAAAAATATGTAGCATCATGAGGACAAAGCTACAAACACTGAGGTACGATTTATGAGCTTTAACAGGGCCGTACTCAGCAGGTTACAATGTTTTATTTAAATTGTTGGAGAAGTGAAAGATTGTGGCACTAGAATCCAACGTAATATTTTATCCAAAAATATATTAGTGTGGTGTCACTATTTATAGTACTTATTACAACTACTACAATGTAATGTTAGTACTAGCAATCCGCCCCGGCTTAGCTCGTAATTGATACGGGCCATATGTCTACCTTAACAATTTATACACTAATACCTTCCTGTAGTACGAACAGTAGATTTGAGGAAAGTCGATCACATACAGAGTAAACTAGAGGGAGATTTGTATTCAAAATGTGTGTAGAAGATCCGATTATATTATTATGAAATTATTATACGATTTATCGTCACCACATAGGTACTTATTTACTTACTTTCAAAGTAATATTAATAAGTATTATTAATAAGTAATAATAATTAGATTCTAGATACCGATTTTCAAAGTTTCAATCGGCTTTTGTAAACTTTTTAGGGTTGTGAGAATATTAAGAATGCAGAACAATAAAATAGAATAAAGAAGAGAGAGGGGAAACCCGGTCAAGTGCGAGTCCGCAATAAGGGTTCCATCTCATATTTATAAAAAAAGAGCGGAATGACGTTTAGACATAAGCTCACTTTGAATATTACATGCATTCGAATGATCATGTCGTATTACAGTGCAGCATTCGCACACATATCCCTTATCCAAATAGAACGTTTGCAGAAAATGCAAAATAGATTCTTACGCATGTCTAGTGGTTGCCCGTGGTAATTCCGAAACATCGACCTACATTGTGACTTTCAATTGACCTCGATTAAGGGATACTTGAAAAAGCTCTCTTAAAAGTTCTTTGACCGTGCCCTTAATCACAAAAATAAATTAATCGTCCAAACGTCGGAATACGATCCGACGTTATTAACCGAGTCCCTTTACCGTCGGCCATAGCACGTATTGCACGACGCCGACGACGCGATCGCGATAGCAGTAGCTAAGCCCGTCCAAGAATACGAAAAAAGGAACACGAAGACACGCTCCCGTAGTAAAATGCCAATGATAACTGATAGCAGTTTTTAGTCGGCAGTAGTTATCGCTTCACGATCTGAGCCCGACACACACTTCAGGCCCCCTTGGGTCGGCTGGATGGTGCGTAAATGCATTTTTCCTGCTAGAACCAATGCCATATACACCGCTCATAAACACACGTGACACAGTTATAACACATATGGCTATCAGAATGACAAACTTACACACCGCTTACGGAAACGAGCCCGGGTTCGAATCCGTCAGTTGAGAGCTTAGATTTGTAGAGATAAAATAAAGCGACTTTAGAGAGCTCTAATAATAATAAATAAATCAAGAACACGGCTTTTTGCTGATTTGTAGCACAAATCGACCCCTCCCGTAAGAGATAAGCCAAAAATTAAACAAGCTTAATTATCCTTATCCACGACCCCGTAATTTTCCAACCCCATACAATCCGAAATTAAGCTTTCTGAGAGATCGCACGTGTCGAACATTTAAGAAATAAATATAAGCTCCAAGTTGATAATATAAGAACTGGTTATGGTAAAAGACTATTCTGTTTGAGGGAGTTCAGTTGTTCAACAAATTTCCTGGTGAAATTAAACAATGCAATAATTTGAAAATGTCAGGCTTAAAACTCATATTCTAGCGTCAATAAAATAAGTGTATTTTTGTATCCAACGGCTCAGATATAAAAAAAAAACTGTTCTGTAATATAAGATGTGTGTCTCATTATAAGTGAATTTACATTCTTATTATAGAAATAAAGTTCTTTAAACCTACATATACCTACTAATATCGCGATCGCCTCGTCCGAACACGTGCTTTAGCCGACGATAACGGGAGTTTTCATTAACGCCGCATCATATTCCGATGCTTTAATCGATTTGTTTTAGTGATTCAGGGCACGGTAAAAAAAACTTTTCAGACAGCTCTTTGAAGTGGCATTTAATCCACGTCAGATTGAAGTCACGATGTAGGTCAATGTTTTACTTGTACTTTGGACATCTTCAACTCATTAGGTACCAATTTTCTCGTCAAGCCTTTTTACCACATTCGCTCCAGGTGCAGCACTGAACTCTCTGCAACTGGACACACACTGAGCGAGAGGTACTAGCGGATACTACTCAGCAACTAGCGGAGTCACAGTTCGGGTTCCGAGCACACCGGTCGACGATCGATGTCCTCAAGCGCCTGCGGGCGGTGACGGGTGAGGCGGAACACAGGGGGGAGGTGGTGGTCGCCGTATCGTTGGACATCGCGAACGCTTTCAAGAGTCTCCCGCACAGCGTGATACGGGAGGCACTTGTCTTCTTTAAGGTACCTCCTTTCCTTTTCCTTAAGGTGAGGCTGTTGGAAGCGTGTCACTCCGGTTCTTTTGTTGCTTCGGTGAGTATCTGCGTAAGACGGCCCGCAGGGAGCCGACGACTCGTTGTCACGATGGTGACGCGGCGGTGGACTCGGCTCAGCACACCCTCGATGTGTGCCCGAGATGGGCCTGTGGTCTACGTCACGATCTGACATCAGTTGTCGGAGGGGACTTGTCAAAGTCTGCCACAGCGTAGCCGGACGGTCTCCGAGGAGGTGAAATCTGGCCTTTTCGCCGAGGTCAGCCTGTCGCTGGAGGGGTCCTGTTGCCTGCAGATCCGGGACCCTCCACTAATAGCGGTTGAAGGCTCCCGTAAGGGTTCAGTTGGTATTGCTACTCAATGGCCGAGTCCAACATAGGTCTGGGGGTCTACCCGGGCTCGTAGGTATCATGCGTAAATGCATTCCTCTTCGTCACCAAAAAAATACCTATTGAAGGAGCTATGCTCTATTAAGGGAAAAAACCTGCCTACATAATATATTACTTTAGAATAGGGGGCTAAACGATCAATCAGAGCTACCGACGCCCATGAATGTTGACACAATTATTATACCGATGTGTTGCACTCCTATGTGGTCACCAGCTACTCACAAACCACATGAAACGCTACACTGAAGATGTCACTTTACGGTGGTATTATGTGAGCGAGAGGTACCTCCCTGGTCGTGCCGGGCTAAGGCCGTTGCATAGGAGGATACAGTGTCATACACAATGCATGGCACTATCTCCTCCGTTGCGGCATTGCACTAACTCTTTCTAAATTAGCGGGAGCCAGCCGAGGATGGCTAGTGGAGTGGTGCATGAGCAGTTGTGGTCACTGCGCTCCCTTGACTCGCGCTGGTGGATGAACAGGATCACAAAAAAAAGAAGAAAAAAGCGGAGTGTGGTAAATAAAACGATCGGAGACTTTCAGAAAGTATGTTCTTTACGTTTATCGTCATTGATAACAAATGCTTCGTAAAATAATTTCAAGTTATTTCCTTAATTAGTAGTTAAATAGACTTTCAATACACAGGAGAGTCGTCATGACATAGCGTTACACATATAAACGTCCTTCACACCACCGAGTACGGAGAATGACATATCCTATCGAAATAAACACAAATTTACATTAACAGATTTCGTTGACTCTCTGGCAAACTTAATTGGTCCACCTTTATTGCTTCTAACTAAAGACGCGAGACTGCGCCGTGCGGAGCGACCGTCCGGCCACGAGGGGGAGGAAGGAAATGGGAGCAGGAAGAGGTCCAAAGGACGCTGGGAGGATCCGAAGGGGTCGGGTCAGGAAGAGCGGGGCGCAGGCGGCGGTGGACCAGCGAAGTTGCCGCAGCGGTGGCCGCGCGCGCCTCACCTACTTAACCTAGCTATGTACAAAATTAGTACCCGTTTAATATAAATATCGAGACTATTTACAGTTGAAGGCGCGCCGGCGTCACTTGACGTCGGGCGCGGGCGGCAGCGCGGGCGGCTGCGCGGGTGGGGAGCCCGCCATACGCGCCAGCGTCTTGTACAGAGGCGAGTTGACGAAACGCGGGTACGAGTCCCGGCCCATGAGCGTGTAGATCTGCAGCTGCGCCTCGTCGAACGTGTGCGGCGTAGGCTCCACCATGTTGCGATTCACGGTCTCGCGCACGCGAGAGTCCAGCGACACCTGCGGGCCAACCACGTATATGTTGCCATTAAAATGACGAGTAGTATATGTGCTTCTGGTGACTACCGATACCAATAGGCATCAGGACAGAGGTTCTGCTGACGTATTGCCCCACTTCTGCCTGCCCTTGTTTTATTTATGTAGCCACCGAAAAGTCGTACACACGAAACGTTGAATTTACGGCAGTAGGTATCGTGTGAGCAGGACTGGTCTGCTCGGCCGTTTTCTATTCAAATTCACCAGCACTCGGAGCTGGTGACCATTTGAGAGCCCGATTAACGAACCTCTTTTTGGAGGTGTTCCATGCACATGCATTGTTCAAGGACTTTTGCCAATATGGTATAAAAATATGAGACTGGTAGAAAAAAGAGACCTAACTTTATCACTTTTCACGTTACAGCACGCGGACATCCCTCATCACGCTGAAGTGATGTGATGTCCCGGCCGGAGCCGAGATAGGATGATGGAGGGTAAGGCATACCCACCATGGTTCAAATCTTGCCGTGGCGGTGGGGCTCATTTGCCTGGGGTGAAACTAGGCGAAGCCAATTGGCCCGAGGGGCATGCTCTTTGCACCCCCTTTTTCAGAAAAGAGGGCAGGAGGTAGAAGCGCTTTTTGTACACCTCTTCTTAAAGGAGAGGACGAAGGTGCCTTGGCGCACGGGGTCAGAGGCGAAAATAGGAAGCTCCACCCCATTGCACTGTCCCAAAGTTGTCCTGTGGTGCGGGGCAATCCTCCTGTTGAGGATATGTCGGTCCCATACTGGCCGTCGAGGTGTCCTGATGATTTGTTGTTCCTGGGCACCTCACCAAAGGCGGCACTCACTAAAGGTAATGTGCTGCGAGCCCTATGCACCACTGGACAAGGGCGGTGAAGGCCCCACCGTGGTTCAAGACTTGCCGTGGGGGTGGGGCTCAGTAGCCTGGGGTGATCAGAGACACCTTGGGCGAAGCCAATTGAACCGAGGAGGTGGCGGCTTCTAGGACCCCATATATACTATATCCAATCCCAATAATCACTCAATTTCCATAAAACTTACTTTAGCAGCAGCAGAGTACAAACAATACGAGATGTAATACGGTGGAAGTGTTTAATTCTCTGTACTTACTTCTTTGGGTGAGAGTATAGAGATGTAGTCCTCGTATATGAAGCGCGCCTTCTCCTCCACCGCGTCAGGGTCCGTCTCTCGCTTCAGCTCCTCACACGCCAGCCAGAACATGATGTTCTCCTCGGAGTACTCGCCGCGCAGGAAGTCGCGGAACACCTTGCGGCCGGCTGTTGACACAGTACGTACTTATATTTGTAACACAATAATGTCATTGCTGCATTACAGTCTATCAGGATCCACACGAAAGAGAGTCTACTCAACCTCTCGCGCGCATCTTTACCGCCTTAAAAGTGATGACTACGCTGCCACTTATTATGCTTCTCGAGGGTTGTGAATGTCCGATGGAGGCGGGGGTAGAGGACGACAACGTATGCATATTCATTATTTAGCCGTGACGTTATTAATTGCGTCATTAATCACTAAGTGGCTCAGCAAGTATCGTTAACTTCAAGTAAACTTGATAAATACGTACCGGCGCTGCGCATGAGGCGATCGAACGACAGGCCCCAACTCTGTATCTCCTCCAGCGTCGGGCTGTAATGTGCACAGCTCATTACCAGTAGAACATTTCAAAAGAAGATATTCGTTTGACGCAAATCATCCATACAAGTAGTTTTTTTGTGTTACTTTCGCTGTTCTAAGATCAAGTCCTACTCACTAGTAGTGAGGGATTAATTCCAATAACTTTCCGAGTAACTTCTGTATGTTTGTGTGTATTTACGTATGTATAGCTTGAAGTGGGGAAGTCAGTCTTTACTGATCTCTCTAAAATTCAAATGTATTTGTGCATTATTCAAAATAGGAATTATCAGTCTACTCTGAACGTTAATGCTACTAGCTCCAAAAGTAGGAGATGCGACCTAAGTCAATTTTTTTCCTTGTGAGAGGAGAAAAATCTTCAATAGGACGCCGCCTAGTTTGCACTGGCCACTTGTGTGAGATTATTACTCGCTAAAAACCTCCTCGCACTTAGAGTGCCCAGCTACTCGTCGCTTATTTCTGTTATTCCTTCATTATTTCATCTTTCGTCTTAATCAGCAACATCTCTCTCACATACGTCAACATAGCTGTTATGTGTTTCATTTACCTTCATCTGTTATTTGATATCGAATGAGGAAGATTTAATATCTTCCTCATTCGATGAGGAAGATATTAAGTCAGATAATTTGTTCACGGATTAAACGTAAATTGGTTGCCTGGCTTAACCTTAGTCCCATAGTGTGAAATAATAATTTTATTTTTGAGTATCATTGGCTCATAGTGGGTTAGTAATATTTTTACTTAAAGCTATATTAGGGCATCTATCTTTGTAATATATAAATTATTAAAAAAAGGGCCTGCGGCGATTTTATAGCATCGACCAATGACGGCAGGGTCTACTCTTTCTGCAATAATGCCCAAGATCAAGTTGGAGCTGGCCCGCACTCTGCAAACTAGGGATGCGCATTTTTTTCGCATGGTCTTGTAGAAACAATCTACATACATTTCCGCGAATATACGCGATGCGCTGCAGAATCGGGGCAGCTCCAAAAGGACCCTGAAAGCGTTATTGTATTGGACGCCGGGAGCGCTGTACGATTTCTGTGTAAAAGAAGTCCACAGACTGCTGGTATAAAAGGACGAACAATAAGCCTTGAATAGTGTTAATTTTGATTTAACAGAGGCGCGAGCAAATCCGCGTGCCAATGAATTCGCTCTCACCGACAGCGCCCTCCATTTATTTTAGTCACTATCGTCCCTCAGGCTGATGTTGAATACGTGGCCAAGATATTTGAATTGGTGCACCCTAGCTAAAGCTGCACCATTCAACCACATAGCACTTCTTTTGGTATTTTTACTCCAGCCCCGAAGACCATAACGACACACTTTGTTGCATTGTGTGACAGGCCGTGCGCCGTAACGTATTTTTCACATATGAAATGAAAAAATAATTTTGTAATAAATAATAAAAGACCCACTATAGATCCTTGAGGAGTATCTCGGTTACGGGCTGCCGCATATTTACCTCGATGTGTCTTAGAGCGAATAGTGTTGTTTTTACAGAGGAAGTCCCCAAGACTATGTATTGGATACTAATATAGTCTAGTTTCAATAGAAGTGTACCTCAAGGTTCTATGGTGGGTCCTATTATAGTCTAGTTGGAACGGCGGTTATAAAAAAATACATTAACGGATTTTATCGTGGCTTATTAAGTATTTTAAGATCCCGACGTTTCAGAAGCTTGTCAGCTACCATGGTATCGCGTGGACCTCAGCCCATCTTAATGATAAATATCCTGATGTCATAAGTTATTAAAAGTACCTGAACATGTTATATAATTAATTAGTTGTTCCGATTAAGCGTTTATTGTATATGCAGCAGCTCTGAGGTGGTACATTTGGATTTTGATTTGACTATGTTTACAACTTGGTCCCACGGGGAAGGAATGACCCAGCCATCTTCTCTACTGAAATTTGGATGTTTTTAATTTCAGTTACCTCACGGGTCATCCTAGGACAGAATCTGTGTTCTTTCTTAAGGGTTTGTGCATTATCAAATCTAATGTAATGACAGGGGCCAACTGAATGTGTTCACAGACTGCCGTTTTTTTTAAACACAGGTGTTTCTCATGGTTCCGTAGCGGGTCCTATTATAGTCTAGTTTCAACAGGGGTGTTCTTCAAGGTTCTATGATGAGTCCTATTATAGTCTAGATTCAACTCGGGCTTTCTTGAAGGTGCTGTGGCGGGTCATTTTATCAATTTACTATCCACTGTTTATTTTATCTCACTATTGGATCAGGATTATGCTGTGCCCCACCATGTGTCAAGCCGTGTCGTGCCGGTGAGGCTCAGTAGCCTGGGGCGAATCGAGACATCTAGGGCGAAGCCAATTGAAGCGGGGAGAGGGCTGCTCATTGTACCCCTCTAATAAGAAGAGGGCTCAGAAGAGCAACAGGAGGAGGCGCGCTTTTGCGCACGGGGCAAGAGGTGAGAATGGGAACCGCACCCCATTGCACTGTCCCAAAGGCACCTCATCAAGGACGGCACGGATGGCACTCGCGGTGGTTTTTGTGCCCCACACACCATTGCATCCCACCCAGGGTCGGCGACGGCGCATAAATGCGTTTCCCCGTGTCAACAAAAAAAAACGATTAAGTTAGGCCACCTACATGTTATGTTTCATTTATATATAAATTAAATACTTTTATGTCCTTTATGTTTATGTATATTATGTAGCTCAGGCCGCATCGGACTAGTGTTTTTAATCTTTTCTTGCATCTCTCCTACATCCGTATCGGCTTAGCGGGACAGAGGAATTGCTTCTAGCTCGTAAGCCATTTAGTAAACGGTGAAGGCATCTGAATAACTTCGAAGCGGATGTTTATAGTGTGTAAGGTTTCCACTGCTCGTTTCCCCCTTATTCTATAAAGATCTTTTCCTCTTTTCCGCAGTCATGGGCAAGAAAGATAAGTACAAGAATTCAGAGGCAGTGCCACGTTGCTTGCAGCCGATGTGGCCAGTCAAGACTGATGAGGTATCGCTCGCACGCGTTATAGCGTATCAAAGTGGCAGCTATGTTGTCGCGTTTCATGCAGTTTGTGATTTTCCAGCGGCCCATTGGAGGATCGAAGGAGGGACAACAAGTCTATATAAAAATTATGCGGATGTGTTTTGGCGTCAGTCACCAAAAGTCTGCGGCTTCTCGTTCGCCGCTTTACACATTAAAAAATACTCACGGCGCGTCTCCTTCCAGCAGTAGGGGCTCATGGGGGCCCAGCTCGCGCGGCTTCTTGCCGGGGCCGGCGTCAGAGCCGCGCGCCGCCAGCCTGCGAACACAAACATGTTTGGTAGGAGATGCCTACAATGCAGTCGAATCCGCACGAACTCGGAGGTGCCTCTAGAGAATATGACCTCATTGTAGAGTTTGTAATGTTAAATGTATATTTGTTTCTCTTCCACTCATAAACTACTGGACGTTTTTAGATGAAATTTGTCACAGGTATACACTACGATCTGGAGTAACACCTATATTCCTTTTTAATCATCATTATCATGAGCTTGACGACGTCCACTGTTGGACGTAGGCTCTGCCCACAGGGCGTCTACTAAAGGTTCCTTTTTTTTTTTCAAAAAAAATGTGTAATGAGTATATTGATGCGAGACTAACAATGACCAATTAACAAGATCAAGGAAAGCTGCCAGCATGTCAAAAAAAAGAAATACTGGTGGTCCTGAAAATCGGTATTGGGTATTTCAAATAAATAGTTTTTATTATTATTATTACATACGGGCATCGCTCGGAGTACCGAACAGATTGTTGAGGCCTCACTACCAAAATCGGAGCCCAACGCCAAGCTAAAAAAGTGGGATCAGCGAAGGAAAACGAAATTTAATAAGGAGTAGTTAGTAAGGAGTACCACAGGATACGTGAAGAGTAACAGGTACAGTGGTCACGAGCCGGCGCGCCTCTCGCGCACATAACACCTACGCGAAGCTGTGCCTCCTCGTCCCGTGCGGTTTATGAGCGCTTTTGTAACCTGCGTAATCTCGAGTGATCGAGAATGTAATCTACCTCGAGACGTGCCCACCCCTGTCGACGGTGGACTGGAAGCTACAGATACCTCACCTGCAGCACAGCACTACATCCTGGCACAGAGCAGAGCTGAGGGCAGACGGCACCCGACACTTACCACTTTGCCCTGAAACAGAAATAAATCGCACATAAGAAACTTGCGTAGTGTGTTCCTGGTCCAACATCTGGCACGGCGGACATCACTAAAGAGGCTACTTGCCAGGACTCTATTTTATAAAAATGATCGCAGGGAGCCCGAGAAAGGTGCTTAAGCCCCAATAGTGTAGAAGGAGCGAAATAATTCCAATTTCCTGCCCCAATCAAAGCGGATAACAGTACACGATTGGGATGACTAACACAAGCCAAGAAAAGAAAGGGCAGCCAGCCGAGGGCCAGCTGCAGCACCACAGAGATAACTGAGCACTTTTTATGCCTGTACTCAACTTTTCCTCAGGGATGACACGATCATAGAGAGATCAGGCGTAAGACGGTTCGTTGGAGGATGAGCAACTCACCAGGAGCAGGAGCAGCAGCAGCACCAGCAGAGGCAGCACGGCTTGGCGGCGGGCCGGCAGCCGCGCGCCAGCGCTGCCAGGCTGCACATCTGCAACGACACCGCCTCACTGTTACCGGTGCGGTCACTCTACACTACTCAATCATTATGTTCCACTAGCTGTGCCGCGCAGACTCTCAGTTTCTGTAGTATTAGAATACATACACACGCCTAGGCGCATTTATAACATTACCAGGCTTGTCCAAGAGCAGGTTTCTCAACATGGCGAGGTCCTGGGGACAGTACAGACAGCGATGTAACGATACGGTAGCAACGGTGCTCTTAATAGTCGCTCCGGGCGCCGCTAGAGGAATCCCGTTGGAGGAATAGTGCTAGGTCCTCAAACAGCAGATAAGTATAAACTAGCAACGCCTCAGCCCAGGGACATTCTATCAATGAGGAAAGAAATTAACTTATATTGTAGATATTGTCGATTCTTGATGGAAATTCATATTGTAAATGTATAAATAATATTCGGCATGTATATATAGCCGAAATCGATTACATTTTATGTAGTTTAAGTTAAATTTAAATAAAAATTTAAGCTTTTGAAGTGAAAACTTAGTTTTTCGGTGAAAAAATCATAGAACTTAAACTTAAAAAATTACTTATACAAAAAAAACAAAATTCTAACTTTCTCCGTCAGTCCACACTCTACTGCCTCTGTCTTTTCTGTGTTACAGACTTTAGTATGGAAGAACTATTGTTTGATTGTTTCCAAACAATAGTTCTTCCATATACTTATGCGGAAAGTGCTCAGATAGTCTTCGAAATATCTGGATACTAAAAGTGTATGCTCTGTACGGAAGAAAAAACTGTTAATATTATTAAACAATATAGTTAGTGTGGTCATAAATACTGATACATTTAAAAAATAGAAAATATTCATTTGAATTAGGAATCTGACATTTGACACGATGACACGATTGTTCATTGTGTTTCCTCATTTTGGCGCCAATACATTGTACATTGTACAATATTTTGCGAATTTAAAATAGAGTGGGCTGATAAAGAAAACAGAATCGCTGTGATAGCATTACAAAAAGTAGGTATGGAGTCAAATTCAATTTCTGAAACTCCCCATACACTTGTTATTAGTCAAATGTTTGTGTACTGGGCTATTTTTATTTACAATGAGACTTCCTCTAGTTGTGGTAGGAGAATCTGGCCGTCCACGTAGAGTTCATACGTTAAAGATGATCAAAGCAGTAAGGGAAAGAATTCGAAGACATCCTGTCCGAAGACATCCTGTCCGAAGACATCCTGTCCGAAGACATCCTGTCCGAAGACATCCTGTCCGAAGACATCCTGTCCGGAGACATCCTGTCCGGAGACATCCTGTCCGGAGACATCCTGTCCGGAGACATCCTGTCCGGAGACATCCTGTCCGAAGACATCCCGTCCGAAGACATCCTGTCCGAATGCAAAAAAAATTATCTCGGGGAAATGAATCAACAATGGGAACAATGTCGCTTAATTTAAGAGGTGATTTAGGACTTTCAGCATATAAGTGACTGGTCATTTCTTAACTGACAAGTTAAAGATGAATGGGGTGGTAAAATCAACAGCTACTAAAGCGGTAGGCAAAGGGAGGTCACAGAAAAATTTTGTTTACGGATGAGAATATTTTTACAATTGAGTAACATTTTAGCAAACAAAACAACCGTATTTCAGAGCTCTGAGGAAGCTTCTCAATTATTCGACAGAGTGCAACGTGGGCTATATACAACCCCAGTGATAGATTGGTGGGGTGTTAGCTATGAAGGAGTGATTGAGCCATATTTTTGTGAAAAAAGGTATTCTATAAAATATTTTGTTCCTTCATACATTAAAACTACTATTACTGATTTTATCGCATTTTATTTAATCGTTTAACTAGCCCGACGTTTAGGGAGCTTTGCAGCAACTATGGTCAGGGGTGGTAAATAAACCGCAATGAAATTTGTAAAAATAGTATTATTGTAATGAGCAACATTCTCAAACTTAAAACATCCATATTCTGTTTCTTTGTTCCAATGTTCATGGTAAGATTAGCTATATCCAAGCTATCAAATTGCGAACCAAAAGTTGCTATTTTTTCGACGATCTGAGTCTAGTGTGACATTAATATTTTGTGTTTCCCGTTGTAGCGGACCTATTTCCGCCAAACGTGATGTCAACGTGAGGGGTCCACCGGTGGGGAGGGGTGAGTAGCAGCTTGGATTTGTCAATATTTTACCCAGTACATTACTCCCTGTTTTATTTATGTTCAGAGTTAAATGTTTTATGCGTAGCTTTAGGTAGAAATTTTCGCTGTACAATGATGGCTCAATAAAACTTTGTTACTTTTAATATAGGAGGAAGAATATATGTCCACTAGGAACTCGCCTCGCTCGCTCTATCAAGCAACATGGTACCGCGATAGCCTTAGTACTTGGTGCTGCATTTTGGAGTAGTTGCTGATCTCCACAACTACTCCGCTATTACTTCTTGACCAGTTCTGTTCAGTAGTTTTTAGTCGTTGAAATCTAGTCAACGTTATCCGGAATTCGTGCCACAACCTTCACATTATGCCGTTGGAACCACTATCATAGTATAACAAAGTCAATTCTACGTTTTGGTGTATGTTAATGTAAGTACCTATGAATGCGAATCAGCTTAGTTTATGTTGGATTGTCAAATAACCGCCAAGTACGTTTATAGTATAGATATGTCGATTATGATGTCGATAAAAGGAACGGAAATGATGGTAGCGCTAGGTGCTAGGAGCCTCCCAAATTTCGGCCTCTCCGCCACCAATTTTAGTGCTAAATTCT
Organism: Eumaeus atala; assembly: GCA_017140195.1. NCBI lineage: Eukaryota > Metazoa > Arthropoda > Insecta > Lepidoptera > Lycaenidae > Eumaeus > Eumaeus atala. The sequence goes on from JAFELO010000499.1 coordinate 92,907, forward strand.
ATGACATCGATGATAAGGCATGGAATGTTCTTTGAAAAGAAGAGAAGACTGAATGACCAGAGCTTGCTCCCACTTAGGATGGCATTAGTACAGCAAAATGTCTCGTATTTTGCTTTCTCTTTCCAATATGTGTTATTTAACCATACCTAACAGGTAATGCCTTATTGTAGAATTTTGTATGAAGTGAAAATTAAAAATTTGTACAAGTTGGTTCCATAGCTCAGTATGGTAATAAATAAAATGAAATGTTTTTAAAAATCTCACATATCCTAAATGTGGTGACCATCTACGACCTTACAAAGGAAAACTTACATACCTGGCTGATTGATAACTGACCGAAACGACGAACTTAAAAAAAAATAGGCAAATGTCTTCCTGAAAATAGAACGCCAAATTTGAAATTTTCTCAACAATGGAAAAAAACGAAGTTCTGCGGTGCCAAATTAAAGTCAAGCTATTCAAGGATACAATTCACACCTGAGTAACTGAATTTAAACGTGGGAGACAGAGCTGCGAAGACACCAACATGTCTGGCCGTCCAAATGAAGTCACAAATCAAACATGATAGAAAAGGTCCAAAAAATCGTTTTGAACGAACGTTAAAATAGCGGCATGTAGCAGAGATGGTATTTCCTTCGAATGCGTTTTTCAGATTTTACACAAATTTTGCGAATGAAAAGCTTTGCGCGCGATGGGTGACACGTTTGTCCGCTGTTAACCAAAAGCAACGTCGAGCGGACGATTCGGCATAGTATTTGGCGCTGTTTAAGCGTGATACTGCGAGTTTTTGAGGTGTTATGTGATATTAGATGAAATATGGATGGACACATCATTATACTCCTGAAACAAAAGAACAATCTAAGCAGTGGACTGAGAGCGGAAAACCTGCGCCGAAGAAAGCAAAAACAGTTTTGTCGGCCGGCAACTTTCTTGGGATGCTCGAGGGATTACTTTAGTGGATTATTTGCAAAGTAGAAAAACAATAAATGGAAAATAATATCCATACTGGCTGCAAACATTTTGTGAATAAATCCGATAGAAGGCCTCATTTAGCCAAAAAGAAAGTTTCATTCCACCACGACAGTCGACCTGTGCACTCGTCAAGGATTGCAGTTGCCAAACTCCATGAATTTCGATTCAAATTGTTACCGCATCTCCTCTATTCCCCAGATATGGCCCCGTGCGACTTCCACTTGTTCCCGAATATCAAGAAATGGTTAGATGGCCGAAGATTTTCATCAAATGATGAAGTCGCTGTCGCGATTGGAGAAAATGTCGGCATTGGAGAAGTGCTAGGCCAAATGCATCGAGGTAGAAGGAAATTACGTTGAAAAGTAAAATTGTTTTAAATAGATATTTAAAGTTTTTCTTTGTCGTTTCGGATTCTTATCAATCAGCCTTCGTATGGCCATTTTTCTCATTCACTCATCTTATAGCATCACGGAATTAAAGATAGTGAAGACATAACAAAGTCAGATATTCTTATACTGATACTGTTGGTGGTTTTCATTTGAAAAAGATTTCCATGGAAATCGCGACTCTTTTCTATTTCTAGTTTAGTAGATACTGCCGCAAAATATTTGGATTTTTATAGGGTAGGTGCATAAATTTCACTTTTTATATTGTTTCCCTCCTATGGCTATAAGTGAAAGTCATTTCGACAGATTTGGTCTCGTTCTGATTTGGATGGTAAAGACTGTTGGATCGTTTGTGCGGTGACACCTGATGACCTGTCTAGAAACAGGGTTGCTGTGTAACAGGCAAACGTGACAATAACTACACCTGGAGCCGTTGGCAGGTCAGCTCCTAAGAATAGGGAAATTATAGGATACCTGCCTTGTGAGACTCCTAGATAAATATTTTTTTAAATGTTGTAATTATGATGAAATTATATATGTTTGGTAAAAAATGTTTGGTACAAAACATAAAATGACCTTTCTTTAAGTACGTTGCGATTATGTGAATCATGCTTTTTGTCACTAGATACTCACTACTCTCAATTATATAGGGTATATTGGGGCAGTCCATTGGCAATTTATAGAGTTTCTTACTTAGAGGTATGAAAACTGTTTACGAAATTTTTTAAAAATCGGTAGATCTGTTTCGGAGGAATAAGGTAACAAACACGAAAATTGTATGTTGAAGGTTATGTCAGGATTGTACAGAGAAAATTAGAATAAATGGGACTCCCGAAGTCGCGGTAATGGGTGGGGTCCAGTGGTGTGGGGCTCGCGGAACATCATAGTGACGGATACCCAACAAAAACCACCGCGACTGCCATCAGTGCCGGCTCTGGTGAGGTGCCCCGGAACAACAAATCATCAGGGTGTAGCATTATGTTTTGCTACTTGAACATTTTATAAAAAAGTATATCTGTCGTCTTGAACTGTTAGACGAGAGGTGTGATCGGTATCGAGGAAGTGTCACTTTTTTCTCTTCGGCGTGGCTTGGACGGCGGATTCATTTGACGCAGACGCCGTCTGCCTTCAGCAAATCACAATTAAATAGTTTTATCTTTTCCGCCGTGAACCTGAACCTATTCGTGATTTAAAATATATCAAATAAGAATTATATTTCATTAAAAAGGGTGAGTTCTTCACTTCTTACCGACGCCATGTTTCATATCTTTATTTATTTTAAATCGTCAATAAAATATTTTAGTTGGCTCATGAGGCCAATAAAATGTTAATCTTATTGGTTTTGTGTTTCTTTTCAGAGGCCCGGAGTCTCGGACAACTACTTAGATAAGAATTCATACCCTCACTTTATACTAACCTTTTATTAAAAACCGTATCAATTCCATTGTTTGTTCTTGTACTATTTTAAGTTTGTTCATGATTGAGAATGTGGAAAGACCATGCTTGAATAAATGTATCTAAAAGTCTAACTAAACCCTCAATAGTCCTTTATCCCAAGAAGTGTTAATTCCCTTTATATAATAATATTGTAACAAGGGCACCTCGACGGCTAGTCAGCCCCTGAGGGACTGACGCCGCCTTCACAGATGGCGTTGTTCCGCACCACAGGACAACCCCACCAACTTTGGGACGGTACAATGGGGTGAGGTTCCCATCCTGGCCTCGCCTCTTCTTATACACAACAAAGAGCACCCACCTCCTCGGTTCGACTGGTTTCGCCCTAGGTGTCGCCAGGCTACTGAGCCCCGCCACGACAAGGCCTCCGCCTGTGCCCAATAACAATAGCTCAATATGATCAATAATAATAATAATGTAAGGACTGTATTATGAGGCGTTCCATTCTCTCTTTCCAGCTTATTAGGGATCAGGCTTGAAAATGTGTAATGTTTGTTTCCATTGGTTCGGTCGATGTAATTCGTTGTTACATCATTTGTCTACGCTCAGTTTTGTGTGCACCTCGTGGTGTTAGAATTTAGTTTCATTGAGGTAGGCTTGGACCGCTGAGAACATTTCAAGTTAAATGAGTGATTTTTTGAGTTTCCCATTTTGAATAAAATATTGTCGTTTCTTTGTATTATTTGCTTGGTGGTTCTTTGCATTGAGTATACCCAGTACCGTAGTTATATATGATGGCTCTGAGGTTTCTTTATTTTGTATAATTAAGTGTCCCTACTGAGGATCTCGATACCTGATTATTTGATATACTTTTCTGCGGAGGTTTGTTGTGTCTTGGAAAACTTGAACTTCTGGCGTATTTTTGCGTATTTCACAGGTTTTATAGCCCAGTTATCATTTGCTGTCACCGAGAATGTTCATACGTCATCTGCTTTAGGTGTGCGGCGATATTATGATTTGTTATCTGAATTTGTTGCATGTATGCATGTTATATAAAAGTGCAGCGTGCAAACGAGCAGTCGGAGTCTTTAGGCGATTACGGACATCCATAAAATTCCGCAAAATTTTAGGCAAATGTGTCCTGTCCCATTCCTATCAACACTCACAAATTGTACGACTGCTGCTTCGCGGCTGTATCATGCAAGAGGCACCTGCCCGTTCACACAGCCACAGGCAGTCAACATAAGCCCTCGAGTAGTAGTTTAGTGAACGGACAAATTCCCGCATCCGCATATAAATAGAACTTACTACAGAGCGTACTGTCTGTTTATCGACGACCGTACACGCCTCCAAGGACGTTTCACTGAAAGAAATAAACGCCATTCGCAGTATTCGGTAGTCGGGGCTCGTGTTATTGAACAAGTTATTCGCTGCAGCGCTGTAGGCACACTTGAGTTCCCTCGCGTAATCAAACAAATCGAACATCGCGTAGTCGTAGCTAACGGACCGTTTATTTTTTAAATATATTTCTGAAATATGGGTGAAATGAAATTATGTCTTTGTATTAAAACTTCTATAGGCGCGTTCTATTTGGGATGTGTGAGAATGCGAGACGAGAGCGTTATGAAAACGATGCGAATAAAACATTTTTTTTACAGTGCGTAACATTTATTACAATTAAGGTCAGTTACTCTAATTAAATTAAAATAAAACAATTAAAAATCTATCTAAAAAAATATAAAAGTTTATTCGAGGTGGTTTTCATTGGCTGCAACACAGTATTTTAAACGGTGAGGCCACTTATCAATAGAAATACGCACTCTTTCCATGGGAAAATTCTCCGCGACAAATCTTATGAAATGTTTTAGGGCCTAATTATCATGGCGCTTAGAGCAAGCCACTCTATAGCATAATCCAGCACATTAAGATCGGAAATGGCTGCCAGTTTTCATCTCTGATGAAGTCCGGAGCGTTCGGTACCAACCAAGGTTGATGGTGCCGAGTCTTGCTGATAGGACCATTCTTGGGTAATGGACACGATGTTGTCAAAAGGCTTGAACCTTATCAAGGTTGGTATCTCCATACACTTGTGCTAATATTTTGAGAGCCTTTTCACAAAAATATAACTAAGACACATGACTAACATTCCACCTAACCACTGAAGTTGAATAATGCCCACATTTTACCATGTTGACTAATTGCGAAGCTAAGAGCTTTGAACATAAATAATGCCCACATTTTACTATGTCGACTAATTGCGAAGCTAAAAGCTTTGAACATAAATAATGCCCACATTTTACCATGTCGACTAATTGCGAAGCTAAGAGCTTTGAACATAAATAATGCCCACATTTTACCATGTCGACTAATTGCGAAGCTAAGAGCTTTGAACATAAATAATGCCCATATTTTACCATGCTGACTAATTGCCAAGCTAAGAGCTCTGAACATAAATAATGCCCACATTTTACCATGTCGACTAATTGCGAAGCTAAGAGCTTTGAACATAAATAATGCCCACATTTTACCATGTCGACTAATTGCGAAGCTAAGAGCTTTGAAAATAAATAATGCCCACATTTTACTATGTCGACTAATTGCGAAGCTAAGAGCTTTGAACATAAATAATGCCCACATTTTACCATGTCGACTAATTGCGAAGCTAAAAGCTTTGAACATAAATAATGCCCACATTTTACCATGTCGACTAATTGCGAAGCTAAGAGCTTTGAACATAAATACCGTCATTCTGTTTGATAAAATATTGCTCAATCATTGTAATATTGCTCAATCATTGTAATTTTTTACAATGACATCATTACAGTTACAGTTTATTTCTGTGTAAGTTACTTAGACATTTTCTTTTTTAAATTTCAGTTAAGATATGATCTCTGAATCTCTTATCTTAAAGGCAGCAATAAACTACGTGACTTTTTTTCATCACCCAAGATAAAATCTTTTGCTGTCCGACAGAATTTCTGCAAAATTTTCCCCTTACTGCTTAGGTCGCCTTATCCGTATGAACACAACCTGGGCGGCCAGATCGTTTTCTACCTCGAGCAGTTTCATTGTACCTATGAAAAGCCCGGTACACAAACATTTGACGAATGGTATATGGATTATAGGATATAGTTAAATATAGTGTTTATACCAGCTTTTTTTATTCACCACAGCCATCATCTCATGGCATACCAGGAGACAAAAGTGCTGAGGCTATGGTACTTATCTGTATAAGCTACGACATAAATATACGCTAAGAAAGTATTATTTATATTTTAAGTAGTGAAATAGGGCTAGTAAAATATGGTATGGGAGAATTTGAATTCACGAGTGACGCGAGAGGGACGTCGGACGTGGACCCCGCTGGCGCACAATAAAAGGTACATTTGCATTACATTACAATCAGAGACACGTCAATTCTAAGTTGATTGGCAACTCGTTATCACGGCCTAAATTGATGAATACGAGTATATTATTTTAGTTAGCCGAAGTAGGCCGCACCAGCGAGGTGGTACTTCACCGGTCCTGGGTGGGGTACAGTAATGTGTGGGGCTTGCGGCACATGATAGTGCCGAATACCCACAAAAACCACCGCGAGGGCCATCAGTCCCGCTTCTGGTGAGGTGCCCCGGAACAACATAAAACTCGACGGCTAGTCAGTCCCCTAAGGGACAGCCGCCTCCTCCACATAGGGATTTTCCCGCACCACTGGACAACCCCACCAAGTTTGGAACAATGCGATGTTGCCATCCTCGTCCCTTGTCCTCAAAAGCGCCTCTTCCTCCACCTCTATAGTCCCCTCTTCTTATAAGAGGGATACCAAAAGCACCTCTTCCTCCTGCTCTAGAGTACCCTCTTCTTATAAGGGGTACCGAAAGCACCTCTTATTCCTGCATTATCGCACCCTCCTCCTAAAAGAGGGGTACCAAAAGCACCTCCTCTTATAAAAACAGTACAAAGATCAGCTCCCTCGGTTCAGCCAGTGTCAGGATTTATCCAAGGCTTGAACCATGGTGGGGATTCATTGATATACTTATGCGAAGGTGTAGAAATGTACGAATAAACTCTGCTGATGGTAGTACAAAAGAGCAGTCGGTGTCTTTGTGACTGTCGACACTCATAAACATCGTTATTTCATTTGAGTCAGTACACACATAATTTGATTTCTTTATAGCAAGTGGATTTCTTGCTCCCCTATTATACATAATAATATTTATTATGTTTCATCGTACGCCAAGAAGGCGCATGCCCTTAGGTAATATTATAGATGTGAAGGCGCATGCCCTTAGGTGATATTATAGATGTGAAGGCGCATGCCCTTAGGTAATATTATAGATGTGAAGGCGCATGCCCTTAGGTAATATTATAGATGTGAAGGCGCATGTCCTTAGGTAATATTATAGATGTGAAGGCGCATGCCCTTAGGTAATATTATAGATGTGAAGGCGCATGCCCTTAGGTATTATTATAGATGTGAAGGCGTATGCCCTTAGGTAATATTATAGATGTGAAGGCGCATGCCCTTAGGTAATATTATAGATGTGAAAGTCTGGATGGATACAAGTATGGATAACACAATCGCGCAAATATGTGGCAATGGTGCGGCTTATGTATCAGAAAAGCTTATAGGCTATAGAAATACTAACTTTTGCACTGGGTCTTGTCTGTAGTCCACGCGGAAATAGTCGCGTTAGATAGCTAGTACATTATGTAAGTTTAGGTAAATTTATTCCATGAACGTTCATTAACGTGTATATTTATTTGCATCATCTAATTGCCTCGTGAGAACTTGTTGTCATTGTTTACGTTCGCATAGCGTAGGTATTGTTAGGTTCCAATAAATAAAATAAGATTTACTATTTCTTCTTCTGCAAACTCTTACAGAGCAGAACGTACAGTGGCCCAACGAAGACAAGCGTATCAATGGTGAACGCAATTTGAGGCTCGCGGGAAATTAACCAAAGACTCTCTCTCGGTCAAGCAAAATGTACTTTAAGTAATAAATGTTAGAATCCTCATGTACTAAGAGTCCTCCCTGATACCAGAGGGTCCCCCTGCTGTATATAGGGCCTGCGGCACATTGCCGGTTTCAGCTGCGCTGAACGGTATGCGTAGCAACCGACGTGTTCGTGACGCTCCACGACAAACGCATATAGTACATGCCAGGTTAGGGCATGAACAAGCTAAGGAATTGCTGAGTGCTCTTGGGTGGCACCGGACACAGCCGTCCGTATGAACCTGTTTATAGCTAAAGGACCACAGGCGGTAGATGCTTAGGGCATCCAGTAGCCTTAATCTAGGGGCGGCGTATGCTGGGCTACGACGCCCATACGCACAGTCGCGAGGACGGTAAGGGCGCGCACGTCACGCACGACCACACGAATAGCTGCTTGTACACTGTAGGCCGCGACTGCCGTGTCAGAAGTGATATATAAAAAGTAAATGGCACGTCGCTAGCGACGCACTCGCACCCACCTACAGCTCGGCTACACAGACGCTGGCCGCTCCTTTAGGCCACGCTCATGCTCCAGAGACCCTTACGCACACACACACACTGCACTGTCAGCGTCTGCCCTTAGGCGAGAGCCTCCTCGCGGCTCGATCTATCCACCATATACCACCTGTAAACACTGAACACGACACTACAGCGCACGCGCCGACGCGCGTCGATACCGCACGCTCGCCCTACTTCGCATACGGAAGGAAATCAAAACTCATTTAGATCTATTTACGAATGCGCGATCGATCTCGGTCAAAAAACAAATGAAACTTATCATTTCACAATTTACTCGTTTTCGGGGTAATTAGCAATGACTCGATTTTGAAAATGGGGATCGGATTGGGACCCGCGGGCAGTCGTAGGGCTCCGCTGGCGGCCCGGCGTGGAAGACGCGGGAGAATAAACAAGGTTTGGAGGGTAGTGGGTGAGGGTCGCGCGCGTATTTATATCGCGCTCAGCGCGGCGCTCGCGGCCTGAGCTGAGCGGCGCCGGGCGGGTCGATACGGGCGCGGCCGTGCGTGCGGCCACGGCACATGCGCAGA
>JAFELO010000499.1:111010-125420 GCA_017140195.1 Eumaeus atala
CCGTGCAGGCGGGCGCGGGCGGCGGCGGTGGCGGGGGGCGAGATGACTGAAGGGTGGTTCGACGCCGTGAGGCACGCGCACACACACAACCGTACACCTGTACACAGCAGTGGTCAGAGAGACGCGAAGTGGTTGTCCATCCACATATTGTAGTTACTAGTCATATGAGTACCTACATCGTATCCGCACGTGTAGACACTCAGTATAACTGAAGTCCATTCTCGAGTGCTCACGCTATGTACGTCCCAATCTTCACAATATTTATGTCTGCGATATCTCTACACATTTGAACATTTCAGAATAAAAATATACAACAACAACACATTATCACGCAAATTCGATATCCTTACGTATTAACCTTGCATCCTTGCAGAATAGCAAAGCAATTTGAGGAAATTTGTAGCCTGATCTAAGCATGTACAGCTGACTTGTGAATTCTCACATTTTTAGATTTACGTATACCGAACCTAAGTAATATATTCAATGATATTACGTGGACAATAGGTGCTTACTTAGAATTTATAGATACGGACACTTAGTAAGTTGTTTGAAAAGAAGTATTGTAATGCTACATTGCAGCCGAAATGAGACGGGAGGTATCTCGTGCTCATAAGTAAACTATAAAATCAGGTAAATAACTAACTATATAATATGTGGAAATTGTGACGTTAAGTAGAATGAAACGTAAACGGCGACGGAGCGATTTGAATGAGTGACGCTTGTGTGTGTAGGGCGGATAATACCGGTAGACGTACCTACGAGCCTACGTACCTACGGACCTACGTACCTACGTGGAAGGCACACACGTAGTGGGGACGCCGAGCGGGAGCTGCCGAACAATGGTCGCGATGGATGTTTCTAGATTCTATAGGGACTTTTATAATAAAAATCTTAAATATATTTCCGTTCTCCTGTGACACAAGTCCTTGCGGTATTTAACACAGAGATAGGCTAAATTATTAAAGAGTAGAATAAATGTTGGTTCTATTTTATACCTCGTGTGTTTTGTATTCACGCGGAGTAAACTCCATATAGACAATTTTGTTTGGTGCGACGCAACTTAGAACAACGGAAAAAACGTAGTCCATCATTATTTCATGGAAAAAAATAAAAACTTCGTTACTTGCTAAGAACAATTTAGAAATTTAAGAAAAATAGGTAAAATAAAATTAATTACCGATTATTATATAAATTAGGTAACAGATAAAATACTAAAATTGTTTGAAACCTTTCAAGTGTGGTGTGTACCTATCCCTGTTTGATTTAAAAGTAATATTTCTATCCAACTAGTGATAAGACAATGATAATAACGTGGTGTAGGACAGAGAGTAGTACAGTCCGTGCTTATATTGCACTGCTATTGTATCTGAGTGGCAATTGTAGAAGGTGCTACAAGTTAGTCGCATGGGGTCGTAGCGGCGGTCGATAGCGGCCCGCTCGATACGGACGGGGGGCGCAGGGGGTCGAGGCGCGTGGTGGTGAGGGGGGCCGGCGCAGGGGGTCGGCGCAGGGCGGCCCCCGATCGATTGCCGCCCGACGGGCGCTAGTAGGCGCGCGCCCGCCACGCGGACCGCAGCGCTAAGGTACGCCCGCACCCGGCCAGGGGGGCCGCCCTAGCCGCCCTGGCCGCCCTAGCCGCCTGGCTTCTCGTGGTGGCACTTCCGTGCGTTCCCATTGACGGTATTGTCAATCATAACTAAATTTGAATTACCTCAATACGTTCTCGACTTAACACTTTATAAATGTAGTTCCGAACACAACATGATGTCCTGTTGTACCACGGAAGATGATATTCTTCGCAGTCAGTCATCGTGCCGATTGAAATGTTCTAAAACAGGGGTATGGTGTAATTCGCAGGTTCTCTCGACGTGTCACGCCGTAAACAATGGAAGGCGGCGCGGGCGTCGGCAGCGTCGCCTCCCTCACCATGGACTGTGAGGATATGTTCAAAGAGATCACCAAGAAGCTGTACGGAGAAGAGACGAGTGTGGGTGTGGGCGGAGTGGTGGGCGTCGAGTTCCCCGCGGCTGAACGTGAGCTTCAAGAGGCGGAGCTGCGACCAGAGGAGCACATCACAGCCTGGGGCCTGGCTGCGCTGATGCAAAACGGATTCCCACCACCTGGCATCTTACAGGTGTTGGTCGGAATATGCTTATGCTACGTACGCGTGGGCAGGCTTGCTTAGCGACTAGTGACTTTTATCAGCACTTGCTAGGATACGCTTTAGGTCACAGCTAACCAAGCCAGCGCAGACTGCGACTTGCTATTATTTTGTAGTACTATCGTTTTAATGAAATTCTAATTCGCAGGCTTTTTATCACTTAGTTTTTAGGGACACGTTAATTTTTGGATGAAAAAATATGGTTTTTGAAGGGGATGGGCTCCATGCTTTCGAATTTTTCCTTTTGGGGCAGGACGTACCCCTCATGGCTCCACTCTCACTAGGCTCTAGTGTCTACGCGCTAAGCAAGCAGTCCGCGCCCACCTATGCGGACGTCGGCTTGCCATAACAACATCTGCGCGTCTGACGTCGATGACGACCTTCGGGGCTTTTGTACAGTGCGCTAACTGTACCAAGTGTCAAGGTGAGGCCGGTGTGGTAGAAGAGCTGGAGTTGGACGGATCCCAATACAGAGATGCACAGATATTGTGACCGATTTCTACGTTTCTGTTAATTAGAAACTAGCACTAAGCATAGCATATCGATTCACAGGCTAACTTCACGCCGCGGACAGACCCCACCGCCGAGGATCGGTGGACGGCTGCCGAGGAACCTCTGGCATGGGCGCACTCCCGAGTAGCCGCCTACAATCCCGCGCAGCGCCTATTCAAATGCACCGACTGCGAATGTGTAGGCTTCCTTGCTCGTGTAGCGGAGCACTGGCTGGGCACACACTCTCAGGCACGAGCTTTCCAGTGTCCGCTAGGGGGTTGTGGATTTGCGAGTGGTTGGGCGCGTGCGGTGCGCCAACACCTAGCGAGAGACCACCACTCCGACCCAGCTGCCGCAGACCATCTGCTAAGAGAGAACCCCGCGCTAGAGGACCTCACTAGATACTTACAACGGTTGAAGACCAAGGTAAATATTGCTAACCTGCTAGTGGTGCCATTGTGATTATTATTCAACTAAATTTTCCTTCAATGGATGTGGAGGCATCCGAACTATTGTTCGATCGATATTTTACTGGTTAGTAGATAGGCCCTAAACAAATCTTTCTTCCTAGCTTTCGACGATCAATTTTGTCATCGCAAACGTTCTTCTTCTTTCTACGCCAACGACATTGCCGCCAACTGCCATGGTCACGGGACTAACACAGTAAATTGTTTCAGGTTGAAACTGCACGCACGGAGCGTCGCCCAGGAGGCGGGACGACGGTGGGGGCGGGGTCGGGAGCACCAGTGGTGGGCGTGGAAGTGACAGCCCCCGCCCCCGATGCCACCGAGGCAGGCAAGCGCTATGCGTGTGGCGCCTGTCCATACGCGACAGATCGTCGCGACCTGTTCACGCGCCACGAGAATATACACCGCGACGAGAAACCGTTCCACTGCTACCTTTGCCAGAAGCAGTTCAACCGAGCGGACCATGTCAAGAAACACTTCCTGCGCATGCATCGCGACCAGCCATACGATCTCAATCGTATCAGGCGAGCTAGCGGTAGCAAGACCGTGACCACACCGGTGTACTGCGGTAGTACAGCCAATGTGGGCGTGAGCGTGGGAGTGAACACGGGCGTGGGCGTGAATACTAGTGTGGGCGTGAACACGGGTGTAGGCGTGAACACGGGCGTGGGCGTGAACACAGGCGTGAGCGTAAACACAGGAGTCGGTGTAAACGCGAGCGTGGGCGTAGGTGTGGGCGTTGGCGTAGGTGTGGGTGTCGGCGTAGGCGGCGGCGTCGTCAAGCCACCGGACACAACGGTAGCGTCTCTGGTCGTGCCGGCCGACTGTCGCGCTGTACCGGTGAAGATAGAGCGGGTACCACTCACGAAAGCAGAGGCACCGCCGGGGACAATTCACAAGGCCTCTACACCCAGTCCGGTTCGACGAAAGGTGTGATGATAGTTTCTACTACACTTTCTTTTTAATTTCAGCCATTCCATCCTCATTAACACACAGACACACTCTCGCACGGATATTTAGGGGCGAGTGATATATAAAAATATAGAAATCAAAGTGAGATTAAAAGTGGCTTAACACGAAGCACTAAAAGTTGAAAATACTACTAAGTACAAGAAGTACTAACCAACGTGTGCACTTACTACTCCTCTTATTTTCTTCTGATTAAATTCGTAGCGGGTCCCAAGGCAGTTTTTATCATTCCCTCAGCCTCCCTGCGATCATATCGAAGGTTCACAAGTGGTGGCCGCTGTCGACCCTAGTGGCACAGGAGAGAAGCAGCGGTTGGAAAGTGTGGTGAATCATGTCCGAAAAAAAATTAAACAAATTATCCAGGTTTTGTCACTGATAGTTGGGCTAGTAAGTTTCGGGAAATTATGCCAATTTTAGGTCAACGTAAGTAATGTTCTTAACAAATTGGGAAGAAGACCCTCTCGGTGTGTGCAGTGTTCAGTACAGTTTACATGGTAGAGAATCGGTCTCCTTGACGCTCATGAAAAGGGCTAGAGCAGTAGATAGATCTGCTAAATCGATTCTTTAATTTTTCTGCTCGTTTTCTACCACCAACCTCGTTAATCGTATATGGTTGACCTGTCCATCTTTAACGTGTCTAATAATGTTTCAGGGCGAGCGTCGCTACGCGTGCTGCTACTGCGCGTGGTCGGGCGTGGATAACTGGTGCTTGAAGCGGCACCTGAATACACATCTCAAGCCGTTCGCGTGCGCGCTTTGCGAGTACAAGGCGGCGCGTGCCGAGAGGCTGGCGACTCACGTGCACAAGGTGCACAACAAGAAGGCGTGCGCCAAGTGCCCCTTCCTCGCTGACGACCACCATCAGCTGGCGGTGCACCTTCGAGACGCGCAGTCAGTACCTCGCTTACCTACAGACGCCTGAAGTTTATCATCAGTCGCGATGCCTCCTCTGCTGAACATTAGCCTCTTTAAATTGACGCTGAGTATTCAATATGTTACCAGCCTACTCATAAAGTGGTTTCAGAATTTAAAATAGCTTGATATTCGATAAAGATGGACCCAGTCTACGCACGCTTTAAACATGGTGAGGTACGGTAAACATACCAGTTCCATACTTACAGGCCACGTTTAGGCTCATCAATCTTAATTAAACTTGATGCTCGTAGCAAGTTACACCAACTGTTTCCATTGTCTTTCAGCGAACGTGATCGCGAACATACTTACGTTTTGGACGTCCGAGTGTTTATTCATATCCAGAATCTTTTCCCTTAGTTTCATTAATCGTATCCTTAATCCCCGTTATCATGACTTAGAAACTTATCAGCAATATTATGTTTACTCAACAGCCACATCGAAAGCCGCAACCTGAAAGTGCCTTCGGGCGTGAGTCGCGTCGTGGGTGGCGGGTTCACGAGCGCGGGCGCGGCACCCGCCGTAAGCGGGGCGACAGCCGTGAGCGGGGCGACGCCTGTGGGCGGGGCGACAGCTGTTGGCGGAACGACGGCGAGGCGACGCGAAGGACGCGCTGCGGGTGCAGCTCGGCTGTTCGGCTACCTGGAGGCATCCGACGGCTCGGGTGACGAATACGAAGCGCCGCTGGGAGAATTCGCCCCACACTACACTCGCGACAAGGAGAATGCCGCGCCGCCGCCGCTGCACCATGCGCTGCACGACCACTGTCTGCGCTACTAGCTCCCCTCACCCGCTTCACACGCGCTCCACACCGCCTCACAGCAGCATAATATAATTATTGTTTTGATTATTGAATAAACTAAGAATGTTAATGTTATTTATTCCATTAAATAAAATTCTTCATTTAAAAGCTGTATCATGTGTTCAATGTCATATCGATCTTAGCCATCACAAAAATATTGATGTTAACTAAACCTGTATCCCGGCAGAGTATATCTAGATAGACACAAGTCAGTAGATATTGTTAAAAGCATCAAAATTTTCAGTTCAAATCAGTGGTTTTGACTACACATTGTATTTTTACACAAGTGTTTGAAAAACACTGTTTATTAATTTAGTGATGTGTATACAATGAAATTCACAACTAAATTTATATGTAAGGACGCGATAAACGTGAGTCACAGGCATTTGTCGCGACCCACGGAAGCCGTCCCATACACTTCCATAGAACGAACAACTGCGGCCGACGTCTGCCGAACCCGCGCGGTAACACGAGGCATATCATGGCACCTATACCCCGTTTTGTTGGATTTAAGAGCGGCCCACTGGAGAGATGGGGTAAAGTAGGGAAACACATTATTTGCACTGCTAAAAATTAGAATTGTGACTCCAACGTAGTCAGCACATTTTGGAGAAGCATTTATACCATCCAGTGTGTGCCAGATAGATAAAACAAATGTAGATATCGCGCACTCTCGACTTTATAAAAAACTTACATTATAATAATAAAAAACCAAAATCTAATAAGACAAGAAGATATTTTCGTTTTAAGGTGGTAGTAATAAAAGACGCCATAGATAATACTGTATATTGTAGGGCTCGGCGAGCCTCGGCGGCGGCGGTACAAAAATATGCGCTAGAGCGGCGCATCGATATACATGCGTACAAAATCTACCACGCGCTCGCTACTGCGGCGCCTGTGCGTATACATTATAAATATGCTTACATACGGCCACTTTCGTCTGACATAAGAGCACTCCGGGCAACTAGTGGCGCCCGACAAACATTCACCCAAATCTAGTAAATTATATCTTTTAATTCGCTTCAAAAGCAGGGGCGGATCCAGAAATATGATTCGGTAAATGCTTCATCTATCTATTAACTATCATAGTTTAGATTTTGTCAAGGAAATTTACTTACTTAAGACACTTTTATCTCTGTGGATCCGCCGCTGAAGCCTAAGATTTGTGCCATGGGAGAAGAACTCAGATCTTTTTGAGATATAATTACTATGTAGTTTAGTCTCCTCTAAATGTGCCAAATCTGCGTCGATAACCCCGCTGTGAGACAGAGTTAGCACGACTCAGCGCTTGCGGGGCCGGTCGAAAGAAATCAGAAGCTTTTGAGTGGTACTTCAGTTCCACAGCCGCTCTCGAGCACGAGAGAAACCAGATGCTTTTAAGAGGTGCCTTGTCCGCCCTCTGAATCCGCCACTACATATCTGCCCAGGGCTCCAAAATCACACGAGACGGCTAGCGTGGCTCGGCAGGCGCGTGCGCGGGTGCAGACGTAGGTGCAGGGCCAGTAGGTAGCGCGTGCGCGGGGTGTGGCGTGGGGCGGCGCAATAACGCCGGTTTGGCGGCCAGCGCCGGCTTCAGCGAGCCGCCAGTGAGCGTGAGGTCTGCGAACTTGGCGGCTACGCGCAGTGTGTTGCGTGCGGGTACCGGGCTGCCATGCGCACCGCCCACTCCCACCTCCGCCCCGCCCTCCACGACCGCAGCCGCGCCGCCTGCCCCTCCCTCGGAGCACGTTGCTCTGTAATGGACATTCAGCTTCAAAATGTATAATCAGCATCAAAATATACATATTTTCAACGTGTGCATGTTAATAGGATTAAGTATCTCTAATAAAAAAGGCCGCGTTTAGGAACCGCGTTAGGTCGATGTTCACCTGGTGGAAAGACGATTATTTAACCTATAACGCCGAATTACATTAAATTTATTGTAGGTGTCGATTTTATGACAAAGGAAAGCTATATAGCAATGCATAATTGCACGTTGCCTTGCGCAGGCGGTAGCGCAACACGTTGCCTGCGTGCGCGAACAGGAGACAGTAGCCTATGTGCATGCGGAGGCGGGGCGCGTTACCTGTGAGCAGGCGCGCGACGCAGCGTGTCTCGGTCCAGCGCGAAGTGGTCGGCGGCGCGCGCGGGCAAGTCCAGCACCAGGTCCGGCGTACTCTCCGCCAGCCGTCTGCCGATAAAATCTAAAATTACAGACCAGCGATTCCCCCCAGTTTTCTATGTGAATATGCGGGGGAATCGCTATATTAATAGTATTGTAGTTTATGTTTCTTAGTCCTTCACGCAAAAATAACTGATCGAATTTGTCACGTACACTAATTATAATCTGGAATAACATAACACGAAGACATTTAATCTAAAACAAAATGAGTGGTTGGGACTTAGGGGCGATTTTATGCGGGTGTAACTGCGGAGTACAGTATTTGTTTTTTTTTTTTATAAATTTTGTTTGATAATAGTCCTACTCCGTTCTCTGGGAGTCTCGTTGTAATATGCACACCACATTTGATATATTACCAATTTCGCCAACCGGTCATCAATAACAAATGAGTCTGGTCTTCTCCAGTCTGGTTCCCAGCCGATTAGGTCCGGCGCGCTACCACTCGCTCGATGAATCTTATTGTGTGGAAATTATGACTATACTATGAGGTTTCGAGACTTCGGTTATTTAAGATTAACTTTTTTTTTTCACCACACACTAATAATGATATTCGTATCCATGTCTTGCGTAAGGGTCTATGTACGTCGCTTTGTCATCATATTAACAGAGAGTTTGTCGTAATTACTGTGTAGGTAGACAAGTAAATAACTAGTAACTAGTAACTAGTAACTAGTAACTAGCATGTCCAAATTTAAATACCTGTAGACGTCGTGCACTTTTTGTTTTAATGAATAATAAACTCCTTGACAAGACAGTAATTGTTATTCACTTAAATTGAGTATTCTTCTAATTAATCAATTGAAATTGGGATTTGCTTGTCATCATTTTTAATGCAAGAACTAGAAAAGGAAAATTGTGATCAATTTACGTCAAAACTATGCATGCATAATGTATACAATAATATAATTTAGGATAGCTCTACACACGTAAATCACCAAATAAATAAGAGCCACATATTCACTAGGCAACATTTGTTTACAAACTGTTTATAAGTGTTTATACGAGGGTGGATCGAAAATTGATCAGCCTAACACAGATTCTAAAAATCAAATCTACCCACACTACAATAAAACTACTTTTATGGATTTTATCGCGGTTTATAAAATGTTTTATCTAGCCCGACGTTTCAGAAGCTTTACGGCAACCATGTTCACGTGTGGACATGGTTGCTGTAAAGCTTCTGAAACGTCGAGCTACATAAATAATTTAATAAACCGCGATCCGTAAAAGTAGTTTTATTGTAATGACTAACATTCTCGTAAACTTAAGATCTACCCACGTTATTTACTTCAGAACGTGTGCGGTAATTAGTTGTTTTTAGAATTTTTTTAACAAAGCAATTGGACATAGTTTCTGCAAATCGAACAAATCGGGCGGGGTGCCGTCATTAAGTACCTCCGTAAGAAGGGGCTATCACGGAAAGCCATCCATAATGATATGTCTAGTACTTTAGGAGATTGGGCTTTGGCTTTTTCATCCGTCAAAAAATGTTTGGCAGAATTCAAGCGCGGTGGTGTGAAAGATAAGCCCCGCTCCGGCACTCCTTCGACGTTCACTACTGACGAAAATGTTAAAAAGTATTTGATTTAATTATGGGAGACCGCAGATTAAAAATTTAAGAGATAGGCGAGATTATAGGCATCACTTATGAACGAACTCAAAGCATCATAGTCAACGAATTGGGTTTCCAGAAGGTGTCTGCGAGGTAGGTTCCGCGCCTGCTTTAAGTTGAAAAAAAGGACGCGATTGAATATTTGAAGCCGATGCAGATGATTTTTTGAATCGGTTTGTTATGATGATGAACTAAATGAACTAAACAATAAACTAAAAAATACACACAAACATTACTGTACGTCAGAAACAAAATAATAAAAGCAGTGGAGAAGAACTTGTCCACCACCCCCTAAAAAGGTTACGGCAAATAAGGCAATGGCTTCAGTATTCTGGGACTCGAAGGATGTGGTTGTGAGTGGTTATCAGACGCCGCTACAAGGGCGCTTGAGCAGGCGTGCTACTTCCATATTTAGGCACACACCTGCTCATACATAGAGAGAGAAGAATTATATCCTTTGTTATAAACTTTCCAAGTGCGAACCAAAGAAACATGTTCCATGTACAATTTTTGTTTACTTTTGTTTATAAACTTCTTTTGTTTAAATCTTTGCTGTTATTGATGGAAATTATGAAACGCTATAAAACATAAATGAAAAAGAATGTTTATAGAAGGATTAAAAACGCGTCATTGTTTTATTCAATAAAAATATGTAGATCTCTATTAAATTTAAGAACTTTCACAAATTCACATTTAAAAAATTAAATCATACGGTTAAAGGTACAAAAGTTCCAGACAATTTGTAATTGATTATTGCATATTTGTATGATATATTTAACTGCACGCTATGTCATAATGAGGTTTCTTCTTTCGTGATACGACTATAAACTGAAAAGTTTTATTTTTATTTCTTCTAGCAGTATTTTTATCTGTGTTTTCTCACTTCTTTCATAATTGCATAATTCTAGTTCAAAGAAGTTTTAGGCTCTCTTGACAAGCACTCAGACAACTAAGTGATCCAATAAAATTTCCGTTTCTTACTTTGAGGTACCCTAAAAATAAAAACAATGACCTGCAGGTATCGGTCTCGGCGGCGGCAGGCGCAACCGGTGCGGGTACGGCAGCGGACGCAGACGCGGACGCGGCGCTCGGCTCCTGCGACACACGCACATGTAGCGACCGCCGCTAACGGCTACCAGCGGACTTGCAACTACTCTACTCACCACCAAACACACCGAGCCCCAAAGCAAACAAAAATCAAACTAAACGCTGCGCAAAAGTGTTTTATTGCACCATGGTGCAGGGGTGCGGTAGCGTGGGGGGTGTGCGGTGGTCTACTACTACTGAAGCGACAGCTAGCGGCGGCACGCGGGTACCTGCTCCTCGTCGCAGCTCGCCCTGCAATATAACGATCGTGTGTTAGTATGTGCCAGTGTGCGTCCGTGCGTGCGCACGCGGTTAAGGCAAAAGGGCGGGACCATTATCTCAAGTCAAGCGAGACGCGCGTCGGTGCCCGACTACGCCGGAGTCTTGAATGTGCTACAGGTGAAGATACGACTCCGTCAGGCCCCGCCCTCTGATATCAGATAAAGACGCACGAACCTGTCCCGCTCGTCTGTGTCATCGTCTTCGTCGCTGAGCCCCAGATCTGTAAAGCATATGCAGAGTGAATGAGTGACGATAGTATTACATAAAAAAAACGTTTCTTAGGTTAGGTTATATATGCTGATGGTGACTTTAGTGTATCAGGTGAATCCTATATATATTATAAATTTATAGTGCAGAACATGCGTGCATTATGCGATTGCTGTGCATTAGCGAAGGCAACGTATGTACCATCGTCGTCAACGTAGAGGGAGAGATCAGCGTGCGTGTCGACCGCGTCGCGTGCGTCCCGCTCGTCGTATACATCATGTTGGTCATTGTGACTGCCGTGGCTACTGTGACCGTCGCGACCCTCGTGACCGTCGTACGCGACGTGTTGACCATCGTGACTGTCGTGACCGTCGAGCGCGTCACCGTCAGCCGCGCCGCGCTCGCCGGACGGCGCCACCGATTCCTCCACTTCGTCCGTTTCTCTGAAATTTATAATAATAATAATAAATAAAGTGATATCTTCCACGCAATCAACTTGGGAAAGATGTATTGTGTGGAGATAAGGGCGTGCATTTTATGAACAAATTTATATTTATTACTTATTCATAAGCGAGCATCTATTATGTTTGCTTTCTTTGGAAGATTGTTGATATACATATATTTACTTGTATGTTGTCTTATATGAGTGCTTACTTGTGTACTTCAATAATTCCTGTCGATTTTATCCCTAACCGTAACCAAACGGACCAATAGCTCATCACTTTTGATACATATACGGCAATTACATGTTTATTTATTTTTTATTCGGAAAATTAAGTGTTGTAAAAGCATTACAATATTCCCTGTTTATATTACTGAAAATGTAAGTGGGATTGCTCAGGAATAAGATATGCCAGGGGCTATCTAACCTATATGTGAGTATGTGTAGCAGGTATAGAGAGCGACTCACTGTGTCGGCGCGGGCGCGGGCGGAACGAACAGCGTATGAGGTGCGATATCCTGCGGGAATATCTCGAGGTGATGCTCTATGGTGCGCTTCACTAGCTCGTTGACCAGGTTCTGCGCCGCCACCTGCGCGCCACCCTCGCCCCACGCAGCCAGGAGCGTAGGGCCGAGACATATCGCGAGGTTCCATGCGTCCATCATGTTGGCATCGCTGTGCCGGGCCAGGTGCGCCAGGAAAGCGAAGAGATATCGCAGCACTAACATTTGTGGGCGTGGAAGTGGCACTAGTATCTCGCGCACGCGCCGCGCGAATTGCGCGCTGGGCAGCGCCGCCGCGCGAGCTAGCGGCTCCTACGGATACAAGAGAAAGTATTTATCGAAAACTGAATGTGTGCAATCTAAAGTTCTAAATGACTGAATATACAATTGCTTTTACTTGAGTAATTGATTCAGTTAGACCAAGCGTTCGCTTAGATCAAGCACCACTCAGTGACCTTTCCTTAAATTAATAAATAGGAACACTCTGGACTTATCAGTTCTCACTTACGAATTTTATAGATATAGACTCAACACTTCATAGTTTCAGTCACTACAACTACTTTAAAGTATCGATCACTGAGAACGATCAGGGCAATTACAAAGTATATGGTTTTGATATAAAAAGTAAGTATATAGTTGCATACAGCATTGTTCAAATTAGTAATTTATACACCCAAAGCGAACAATAATTTAGTATATTTGATATAATTAAATAAATTTCCATAACTTTAAAATAACGATAAATAGAAATATTACTATTAATAATTTTATCACGTCGAAATTATATTTAAGGATAAAAAATTAACTGTCGATATACGTATCAACATTAGAAGAACCCCACCTGTAGCCGTGGCGGCAGCAGCGGCGGTCGCAGCTCTCGCACCCACTGCTTCAATAGCCCACAGACAGCGTTGACATCAGACGCATCGCGCACGCGCTCCGGCGCGAGCGGATCCTCGCCGCGCGAGAAAGCCGCTCGCAGCGCCGCCGTCTCACTCGCAGAGCCTGACACGCGGAACACACCCTGCTGGCGTGCGCCGTACGCCGCTATCACGCGCACACATGACACCAACACATTGGGCAGTTCGGTCCCAAGCGGAGCGGCGAAGTGTGATCGCGCGGGCGCCGCGCGTCTTGGCGGTGAGCGCGCACGCCCGCCGCGTGCCGCCGCCGCGCGAGCCTCCACTCGCGTCAAGCGACCAGCGCTCGACACATACGCGCGGAATTTCTGTAAGTGGAAACATCAGTATTGAATAGGTTTACGTCATCATAAAGCGGCCGCAATCGGTGAATGGTGTGACCACAATGTTGATAATGCCAAATACCATAGTATCCTAGAGAGATAATATCGACACAGTTATTTTAAGCTTCCGAAGCGTCGGGATCGTAAAATACCTAATAAACCAAAAATCCGTTAAAGTAGTTTTGTTATAAAGTGTAACATTCGATTTAACCTAAGAAATTATTACGCTATTTCAAGGTAGATATATCTGGACATCCTACGCCTGCGATGGTTTTATTGCTCGGGCAGCAATAAGAGCCGCTCGAAGTCATACGCTTTATAAGTACTACTACGCCCCTTGCCCTAGAATAGGAACAGCCCCTGAGGCGCGCGAGCTGCACCCCGCCGCTTCCCCAGTATCTAGTGCGGCAGCAGTCCTGTAGTACCTGAAGGTAGTAGTCCTCTTGATCACGGCGGACACTGTCGTCGTCGGCTGGCGGCGCGGCGGGCGCGTGCGCGTGCGGCCCGAACAGCCCACTCACGTCCCACAGCGCGCCCGGCCCCTCGGTAAGTCGCACGAGCTCCGCCTCGGCCGCGTCCAGGGTTTTGGCGTTCTCGGCGCATTCCGCACGCAGTGCACGCGCCGCTGCCTCCAGTTGCGACACGCGCTGTGACAGAACACGGTAGCATTGTAGCAGGGGTAACCAAACACTAATCAAATACATTACAGCAAAGAGATAATATATAAATTATATAACATCGGGATAGGGTTAAACCGGCGGTGAATTTATTACAGGCATTGAGAAACAATTTTTTTATAATTATACTTTAAAATATATACTTTTCTAATAACTTTAACACATTTTGGGTAGCCACACAGGGCGCAAACATAATACTCGTAGTATGTGTGCAGGAAACTGTGAGGAATTAGGTGTCCTGCCATCGCCATATCATATTTGAGGCACGTTGCATTCTATTTAAGTTTGCAGCTGAATTGGACCTCTCTCACATGACTACGACGCAAAGTGACGCAACTTTTGTTGTCGTCGCGTTTCGTCCGGTTGGGCCAAACCCTCCAACCCCCCCCCCCCC
>JAFELO010000499.1:125479-165175 GCA_017140195.1 Eumaeus atala
GGGGGGGGGGGGGGGGCAAACATGTGCTCCTTGACGATATTGCAAGGGGCAAACGCAAGACCAAGCCGAAGGCTCCCCCTGCTGCCTTTGCTCTTCTTGACTGAAACGCAGATATCTTCTCCGATTGATACATCATACCTCTCGTATGCGCTAGTACGCTCCTTTGTGCCGCATACTGGAGTGTGTCCATACATCGGAGATGATATCTGCTTTCGTCGCCTTTGCAATCTTGAAGAGGGGATCTCTCCATCATTGGGCTGCGCGTAGATTGCGACGACCACCCTCGCGTCTATGCTTGCCTTTATGGATCCCACAGTGGTAATGCCGAATCTGACCGAATCCTCGAGCACATCGAAAAGGCATTCCCTTCTAAAACAGATCCCAACCGCAGAGATCGTGGTTCTTGGCGACTCTAACGCGCATCATGCTTAATGACTAAACTGACGCGTTACCGGTCACGCGGCTAGATTCGTCCACGACTTTGCATTTGCATATGGTTTAACAAAACTGGTCTCTTCACTCACGCGAATCCCGGATGCGGAAGACCATACACCTTCCCTGTTGGACCTCCAGCTGACCTCCAAACCGGTAGGCTACCAGGTTTCTGTCTATACTCCACTCCATGGGCTCGTCAGACCACTGCCTTGCGGATAAGGCACCGCCGTTCGGTGCCAGTAAAACGCAGATGCTTTTCATTGGCTACCTGTCAGCAGATTGGGAGGGATGCGTCTCCTCTTTGCATCTTACCAATGCGGACTAATTTGCTTCTCGCTGGATGATCCCAACGCTGTAGCTGACGTGGTGCAGCAAGGAATGGAGCTCTTCATTCCGCACTCATCGGTACCCATTGCTGGTAAATCACAGACGTGGTTTGATCGCTCCTGTAGACTGGCGCTACGCCGTATGCAAGAGTGCTAGCGGTCCTGAGCTTTTGAAACAGCGTCCCAGGATGGAAAAACAAGCTCATTCAAAAAGAAGTATAGTCACGCCTCCAGATCCTACGCAATAGCATTTACATCAGCAGAATTGGCGGGAGGTTAGTTCGCCTTCCTTTGGGAACTCGTGCTTTTTGGTCCCTCGCCAAGGCTGTCCTAGAGAATTTTGCTCAGCCATCCTTACCATCTCTGCACCGGAACGATGAGTCGTTGGCCCATTCCGCAGAAAAGAAAACCGATCTCCTGGGCGACAAAATGTCCTGGGGACCGACAAAATGTTGTCTAATTTAACCCCAAAAAGACATAGCTTTGCGCGTTTATCGCTAAAAAAACCGCCTTCTCCGTACCTCCTTGCTTCGAAAAAGCCCCCCTAATGGCCCTAGCTAGAATCGGGTTTCTTGGAATCGACATATCAAGCAACGTCCAATTCCGCGGTCATTTGGAGGCGAAGGCTAAATTAGCCTTCAAGAAGCTGGGTGTGCTCGATAGGACGAAGCAGTACTTGACGCCATATCATCGGCTGCAATCATACAAGACACAGGTCCGACCGCATATGGAGTACTTCCCTCACCTTTCTGCTGATGTTCCCAACTATCAACTCGCCCCATTTGACCGTATTCAACGTAGAGCGACGTAAATCGTTGACGGCCAGGTTGTTTCCGTGCAGCTTAATTTTTTTTTTCTTTGGCATTACGAAGAGACGTTGGCTCGTTCAGCATCTTCCACCGCATCTACAACGGGGAGCGTTACAAGGAGTTCTTCGGATTTATCCCACTAGCGGAATTCTACTCTCGGACATCACGGCAGAACTCTAAGTTCCATCACCACCAAGTAACCCACAGTAGACGTTCCATAGTCTACAACTGTTCAAGCGCAATTTCCTACCGCGCACAACTTCAACGTGGAACCAGCTGCCACCGTCAGTATTTCCGAACCGATATGATCTGGGATTCTTCAAGAAAAGAGCTCATTCCTATCTAAAAGGACGGCAACGCGCCTGCGTAACCTCGGGTCATGCACATGTCTATGGGCGGCGGTAGTTACCTACCACCTGCTCGTTTGCCCCTATATAAAAAGAGATACATCCCAGAGTTATCATAAAGTTTATACAGTAGAATAATGAATACTTTACCGTGGCCAAATCCTGCGCAGCCTGCTCGCTGGCAGCGTCTGTGTCGGGCGCCGCACCGTCCAGCAGCTCGCTCAGCGCGCGGTCCTGCTCGGCCGGCGGCTCGCCCGCGAACGGCAGAGGGCGTGGTGGCGAGAACGCGGCCGGATGCGCCGCCACGAATCGTTGGCGGTCGGCGAGCGCGTCCAGTGCGTCGGCGGCCGCCAGCAACGCGCCCGCAGCGGCGGCGGCACACCGCGCTCGTGCACCCTCCGCGCCGCCAGCTGCGCGCGCCACGCGGCCCATCACTGCCTCGAATCCCACCTCCGTGCACTGTACACAAATAGAACTATTAATTGATTTCTTTCAATAGTTCATTTTTTAAATTTTCGACATACAGGCCGCTCATCATATTTATTAATTGTAGACAATCATATGCGTATAAAATTGTGTGCTTTTGTTTGAATGTGTTGTGTTTGGAAACATTTCTGTTAACTTATTTCTTAATTTAGATTTTTACAGTGAAAGGTCACTCACTCAGTCATGACGAAAACTCAGAAACTACAAGTGCTACAAGTTTCAAATGTTGCCGATGGGGTTTATTTTTATGATATAGCACCTGCTCACTAAGAAGACTCATGTACCCAAAGAGTGTAACCGAGTTAAGCCAATGCTGTTCTTTTCTGTAGCATAGGTTTTATTCAGTTTCTATTTGTAAAAATCTTCGATTCCCTTATTGATTTTTATACTGGATTTAATGTGCGTTATGTTATAGTTATCGCGTTATCTTTAAATAAATACATAATTAACACTAAGTCCTTAGTATGGTATAAATCCATTCTAACATTTGCTGTTGACAACTACTCGCCCAATGTCAACAACTCACCATCATGATGTCTGCCACGTCATCCAGGTAGTAGCGCTGCAGCGTGGCGTTGGCCGCCTCGAGGCTGAGCTGGTAGTCGGCACGCGCGCGAAGCGCCCGGGCGCGGGCCTCGCTGTGTCTGCTGCGCCGCTGTAACATCACAGTACAACTCACCACAGTCAATTCCTCGTTAGAATCGCCAAAGTGTGACTACTTCCAACTAGCGTAGCGTATTATTTTAATGGCACTAAAGGAGGGTCGACACTTAAAGGCAAAGTGCAATTTTATCATTGCACATCGTCTTTCAGTGCAAGGCGCACTGAGCGGCGCGCGCTCTATTGCTTGGACTATGGGAGCGCGCGCCTCTCAGCCGAGTTTAGATTTTATTCCACCAGTTAGTGTCAAAACGTCTTATTATTGCATGGCACAATGGGTACATTGTAAATTTATTATTTCCATTCTCTGTCCTGTAACTGTTTTATTCCTAAATAAACAGGTTGAATTGAACTTGTTGCAGAGCTGCCACTACGCCAGTCTCCGCTAACCCTAAGTCGATGGGTGTTGGTAATTAAATGTGTATACAGGGCGTCGCAAAAGTCTACGTCCAACCGAAAACCCGTGCCAGGCTAAGTCCTGTTTGGTTCTTATAAAAATTTAAAAAATAATCTAGCTCATGTAGTTTCAAAATGACCGCGATTTTTTAAAAAATTGATAGCCTGTGATGAGTTTGCGACTACTGTGGCTAAATCAACTCTATTTTTTTTTGTGTGGAGTATTCTTAGGTAATGCTCCTACCAAATTCCAATTCATAATTTGCACACAACTTCCTTGGAATTGTAGAAAATATCCGTTTTACGCCCAACCATGACCTGAAAATGACTTTATCACTCCACTTTAACAGTTTGTCTTGAAAAAAAATACTTCAGCAAGTGACCTTAAAAGTGCGCATCGAAATGGGATTTCCAAAATGGTATAATACGTACTCAATTATTTCTTAGATGACGAGATTTTTTCTTGTTCTTAAGAGGGTCGAATTTTAGCTTATTACTGGGGTGGATCTAAAAGTTCGTGGCCTAACCCACATGGAGCTATAACATCTTTTTAAATCTACCGTTTGTTTGTTAGTATGTTTCATATTGATTTATTGTGCGCAGTTTCATTCCGAGACTGCACAATATAAATTTTCTGTGATTATTTGTTTGAAGCAATCTGACGCAATTTTCAATAATGGAGAGAATTGAACACCGTGCAGTCATTAAGTACCTGAATAAAAGAGGCCTATCACCAAAAGACATCCATCAAGATATGGTGAGCACTTTGGGGGAGTCTGCTCCATCGTATTCCAGTGTCAAGAAGTGGGTAGCTGAGTTTAAGCGTGGTCGTGAGAGCATTAAAGATGACCCTAGGAGTGGAAGGCCTACATCCTCTACCACGAAAGAAAACATCGAAATCTGAACAAAAACGAGTTCGATACACAATTTCGCGAGAATGTTTGGAACTTTTTGAGACTGATCCCAAGGACTTTTGTCTAGACTTGATACCATGGATGAAAGCTGGGTTCACCACCATACTCCTGAATCAAAGCAACAATCCAAACAGTGGAAAAGATAAGACTCTCCCACACCCAAAAAGGCTAAGGTCGTTTTGTCGACTAACAAAGTCATGGCTTCTGTTTTTTGGGATGAGAAGGGCATTATTTTTGTAGATTATTTACCGAAAGGTCAAACTATAAATTCTAGTTATTATTGTAACCTTTTACGAAGACTCTGGGAAGAAATAAAAGAAAAAAGGCCGAGAATGTTACGTAAGAAAGTTTTGTTTCATCAAGACAATGCACGTGTTCACACCTCGGTTGAAACAATGTCTGTAATCCATGATTGTGGCTACGAATTGCTGCCCCACCCACCTTATTCGCCGGATTTAGCCCTCTCGGATTATTATTTATTTCCAAATTTAAAAAAACATTTGGATGGCTCGAAATTTTCGACCAAAGATGAGGTAATAGACGCAGTAAACGATTATTTCGCCGACCTTCCGGAATCTTCTTTTTTCGAGGGGATAAACAAGTTGCAGGTCAGGTGGAAGAAGTGTGTTGAACTAGATGGAGACTATGTCGAAAAATAAAAATAAATTTAGATCCACTTTTCTTTCATTTTCTTGGTCGGGCTTAGAACTTTTAGATCCATCCTCGTATTAGTTTTAACGCCTAGATGACATTGAATTGGAATTTGTAGGAGCATTACCTAAGAATATTCCACACAAAAAAAAGAATGGAGTTGATTTGGACACAGGGTGTCAGTTTTAAAAAAATCTGTCATTTTGAAACTACATGAGTTAAAGTTTTTTACAATATAGGTTCCTACATAACTTAGCCTAGATCGGGTTTTTGGTGGACGTTGATTTTAACATCCTGTATACAGCATCACTCTCTACCCCCACATATCATATTATATGTTTCAAGGTACAGAATCATCATCATATACTGAAGAAAGTGCGTTCCAAAGAGCGTATTACCTTCTCTAGTTCCTTGTCGAGCGCTTTGATCTTCTTATGGCGGGTGGCGTCCGTCGCTAGCAGCTGCTCGCGCGCCGCGTGCGCAGTGCGCAGCTTGAGCGCTGCCGCGCGCCATTCCGCCGCCGCCACCGCGTGCGCTTTGCCACCCGCCGCCGCCTCCGCCAGCGCCGCGCCCACCTCCTCGTGACGCTCCGTCACTGCGAAATAGGTGGAAGATGACGCCTGTGCCGCTCAGTTTGTTCGCCTATACTACATGAAAGAAAAAATCTTACATTGCGGGTAGGAAAGTTTGAGCTTTGTGGCATACACACTTGAGAATAGCAATCCAGTCTTCGTCGCTCGTCGTTATCGAACAGAAATTATTTACTATCCTGGGCACTTCATCAGATTGGGGTACCCGTAGCAGGCTGACACTCACCGATGTCTCTACACTTGCGATGCAGCCGCAGCACGTCGTCTGCGGCGCGCTGCAGCCTCGCCGCTAGAGGTCCGCCGTACAGCTCGCCGAGCGCCGCGTGGTCGCGCGACAGTGCGCGCGTGTTCTCCAGCGCCGCCTGCCAGCACGAGTACGCGCCCGTCAGCGACCATTGCTCGCGTCTGAAACGCAAAAAGACTAAGTTAGCAGTCCCCGTGATCTTGCAGTAAGTCGTGCCGCTCGCCTACAGCGGTGTACTGTATATAGCACACTGGCGGATGGGTACATACTTGTGCTTGTGGTCCTTGTGTCGCTGCGTAGCGGCGCGCGCCAACTTGTCGAGCGCGCGCGCGTACTCGTGCTCGAGCTCGGCGCGTCGCTTGCAGTAGTCGTGCAGTTCGCCCGCTGCACCCGCCGCCGCCTCCGCGCGCGCCTCCAGCAGCCGCGTCTGCTCCGACAGCTGCAGCCGGATGTCTGCACACACAATAGTATAAGTTATACACTCAGGGAAAAGTTCAGGCAGATTTATTACAACGGCGTTTTCATCGCGCTGATCCGTGTCGCATTTTCATGTTACCATATTATTCTTTTTTTATACATATAAATGCTGTCTATACAGTAACTGTAATAACAGAAGTAAAAATACTCCCCGCTTTACGGTGGTGAATGTGTTAAGCTCCACGGCCGCCTAAGATGTTTTAAATAAATACATCGACGGCCGCTTTATATATAGAGCGTCGCGTCGTGTCGCTTGTGCATCCTTTTTTTTGAACAGATCTCAAACAAATAGTAGGTTGGTTTGATTGTCAGAAGGAACGCTGACAGCATGAGCAGTCGTGTTCCGGTTGGAGTTGACTATAACCCAAATGCGTCAAGCAGTTCATGTGGAGTCACATCCGAGCGCAACATTAAATGCTCCTCTCAGTTGCACCATGAATTCAGTCGAGGAAACACTAATTCGTGTAGGAGGTGAAAACGTACTAGAATGTGGGTACTCACTCGCCTTATTACAATGTAGAGAGCAAAATGGGAGTATTTCATCCTTTGTCGTCTCGAACCCCTCATCTCGAAGAGGATTCAAAAAAGCTTTTTAATTACTTTGGGATGTCATTGTCATCTGGTTAAAATTTTACATCATGAAAGACAACAAACGGATAGCATATTACGAGAAACACCGACTCTATTTATCTAATTACTCTCTCTCGCGTCAAAGTGGCTTAGCTTAGAATTTAGGAATATTTACAGTATCTTTTTTTAGCCCGATAAAAATCGAACCCGGAATCTCACGATGTACTGCGGAACATGCTTGCCACTGGAGTGACGAGGCGGTCACACGGCAGAACTGCGTCTTGCTTCTGATGTTACTAGCATCACTTCTAGCACGTTCGTATTGTGCCAACCGCCGCACAACATCATGGCTAGCGATTGTCGGAAACAAGGCCATTTTTTTGTGGCGGGCTAACGATTAGCCGGATTGTTTAACGTTCAGCCTTGTTAAATCTCTTGACTTTTGGCAGTGATAGTGAGCGATATAAATATGAAATTAGACCAAGTGTGTTTTGAGTGCAGAAAAATTAAACAGCGTAGCTCCCGCCTAAACCTTCGAACCTGTCTGGGCACAGTTTTCCATTTCTCTGTATTCTACAATCGACGTCATTGCTATTGTCAAATCTAGCCACGCCGCGAGTGTTCACTTTATTTCAATAAGGCTAGCTTTATTGAATATTCTATAACGCCGGACTCTTTCTGGTGGAATTTAACTCAGCCGTATTTAATGTGGCTAATCGTTGGCCCGCCACTAAGTAAAATGGCCCTGTTTTTGTAATTTGCAACCGAGCCATCGAGGCCTTTTCAAGACACCCATAGAAATCCGCATTATTGTTGTAATGCAGATTTGCACATTGCTCTCCCGTTCTCCTCCCTTCCGATGGATAAACAGCTACTCACAAACACGCAAAACGCGACAGCATATCCATTAACTTTGTGTTTATCTATCACAAATATTGTAATATCGTGTCGTTACGTGCGTTACTTCACTTATATCACTTACTTACAAGTGGCTCAACAACTCGCTTGCCTCCAATGCTGTAAAAAACTTATAAAGCGACACGCGGGCTCCCCACGTGATGTCGGCCGCTGCAGTCTCGCCCCGGCCCCAGGCGATGGTCCCTGCAGTAATTACGGCGAGTACCCAGCGACAGGGGCCGCCACCGCCGCCAGCCCGGCACGGAGGACGCAACTAACGACGAAGCGTTTTCACCCGCTTGCGTCAGCAGGAGAATAATGTTTTCCAGTGTATACATACGCTGCACTGGGCATTTGTATGTGTAGACTGCTATGTGCCCGCAGCAGAACGATCGGTTTGACGGACTTTAGCGTAGATATGAGGCATCGAACGAGATAAGTGTTGTTAACGCGAGTGCCACAGGGTACTTACAATGTATGTACCTACTTAACTGTTTGTTTGGTTTTTTTACATTATAAGGGGACAAACGAGCAGTCGGGCACCTTTTGATAGCTACCGACACCCACAAACATCCGCACAATATTTATGCAAATGCGCTATCCTCCTGCACTCCTCCCTCCAATGGGCCACCGGCGGCTCGTGCCGGCCCAATGCCGCTGCAATGCACCATAGCACCATCTTGCAAGTCGCTTTTGTTTTAATGAGCGGCAGCGCCATGCTCAAGGGCAGCTGGACTGGTCCGGCACGTCCGGGGAGATAAAGAAGGGCCGCGCCTGGGCGCAGTAAATGTGCGGTTGTTCATGGGTGTCGGTGGTCGTAAAAAGGCACTGATTGCTCGTTTGCCTCCCTATACTATAAAAAGAGATAGTCAATTTTGCAGAGCAAATTTCTTTCGACTTTAGCCGATTAGGCTGAACTTTTGAGCATATGGTATACTTTAAGAGGGACGTAGCGTTTTGAGGTCTACACATAAGAAATAAGTAAATGTTCAGAAAGTCGTAAAAATATTCTCCTAGGAGCTCAGAACTCTTTACGGCCGACGGACAATTCCGCTAACAAGGTTTGATAACCTGCGACATTAGTTTCCTGTATTATTACTGTTACAAACTTTTATTTAGTTTCACTTGTCCCGGTGTTTGTCGAGCTTGCAAATCTTGCAAACTAAATGTCACCCACTCCCCACTGTCCGTTTAAGCTGAAAATTACGTTGCATTTGTAAGTCGGATGACAAAGCGAAATTATTATGACATAAAGCCGATCTGATCATGGATACGGCAGGTAGGCAAAGGTGGGAACTCTGCATCATATAACAAATCCCAGTTTGTCCGATCTCGTCTATAAGAACCGAGGGTCTAAACGGTCCTAAGCTAAAAAGCTTGTATATAAAATATTCTTTTATAAAAGAGTACTTTAATTCTCGATTTAAGAAAACGTGGCATCATCAATTATTCTTTTACACATTAGAAATATAAATTAAAAAGAACCAAAAGCTCTGACCGTGTTCACATAGGCGTGTTACGTATAGGATTTCCCGCCAAGCTCAGAGATGTCTCATGTCTCGTAGTGGGCCGGCACTGCCTCTTTCATTAAACCGTTCAGCTGTTATGAAATGTGGATCTTGTTCATCCACCACCTAGCGGCCTCTAGCTCACGTCAACGTGATATGTTGGGACCGACGTCCTGTCGGCCCCCACTAATACCTATAGACATCCTGACTTCTGCAGACTCCTATGCACCACCGGAAAATAACAACGCGCACACAATTCGCGAGCGAATGGTATCTCCGGCGCAAGCCTGCTGCAACGCAGCGCGGCACTACCTCTCACCGACATTCATTCACCAATTTTTTAAATACGGAATTTTAATGTGGGACGACCGCACACGCACAACACACGCACACGGCCCCTGCACCTACACACACGTATGTACCTGCGCGCACGCATGACGTACGATATAGAGACACACATCCAACACCTAGTTGTTTTAAGATATAATAATGAAACTTGTATACAATTATTTCAAGTAATCAGTACCGCTGAGTTTGCTGGGCCTATTCTTCTCAGGTCTGGCAGAGTATTGGAGTTCAGACAATAATTTTAAGTTCCTATCTTGAAGTAAGGTTCCCAGCTGGCGCACCACGCGGCACTCAAGTCGAGGGTGCAGTGGTGCCGTGGCTCGTTGGCCGAGTGGCGGCTGGCGCGGCGAGCCAAACTCGTTAGGCGCGGGATCGAACTCAATTACGACAGGTTACTGACCCCGGACCCGCTAAAACTCGTCTTGTGTCTCACCAGCCCGCAGCCGCCACTAGTCCAGCTAGTTGCACGAGATATTTGTTTACATGTTGAGTAAATGCGTGAGTGCCAGAGAATTCGGGCTTATCGGCCATTCGAACAGGATGTTGCTCTCCACTGGACGGACAGGCCTGAGCTTGTCGGTTATGTCGATGATGATGTTTTTGCCATATAAATAATATAGAGTAAACAGCGCTACTAAGATCTTTAACCGTTAGAACGAGAGAGCAGATCGAGTACCTCAACCACTGACCAACTCTGCGGATTATCGAATATTTTCTATGGTATAGGGGGACAAACGAGTAATTCGGAGGCTTTCATCTACTACCGCCACCCTTAAACATCAGGATAATGATGCCCATGCGTTGCCCTCCTTTTCACCTCCCCCCCAATGGGCCACCGGCTACTCACATACCGCTACTCCGTTGATGTAACTTTACGGCGGCATCAAGTGAGCGAGAGGTACCTCTCCAGTCGTGCCGGCCCAAAGTGTCATGCACCGTGCATGGCACCACCTCCTCCTATGCAGCATGCAGCACTACTCCTTACAGAAGTAAATCCTCATCAATACCTGACAGATGTAATAAAATATGTAACAAAATGTAAGGATGTCGGATGGGGTAGTTCCGTCTCTCTCCAGCTCTCCTATGCTATCTAGTCACTACACCAGAGCCCAGTGTGTCGCGTCTGCGCGGAGGCCCGCACTCGCTGCTCTCACTAAATGTCACCGTGGCATTTCACACCCAACCGACTCATTTTAAATAATCCTTGGACAAATATAGATCCTTCCATCACCATGATCAAGACTGAGGAATGTGAACACCAGAGAACACAAATATCATGATCAGATCGATCGTATGCAACAACAGAAAAAAGTGAAAAATGATTGTCAAGGAATTGAGAGTGCCCTGACATCAGCGCAAATACTTGCAGCTTGCGCACTGTAGCATATCCTGCGACGGTAGCTATCCTCTAACCTAACAGGTGATATTCATTCTGTACACAGTATTAAAAGGCCAAATAATGTAGGTTCTGGCTCCAACACAATGCAAGCACGAAGGCGCGGATATTCCGGGCCGCCGGAGCCTTTGTGTCGGCTTGTCATCCTGCCCGCACCTCGCGCACCCCAACCCCCGCTCTGCTCACGGGTAGTGCACACTGAAAAGTGTAATTACTTCCTACACTGCATTTTCAGCGAGATGTTACATGTTCGTCAAGTCCCGTTCAGCTTTTAGGATGTGGGGGCTTGTGAAGAAGAGCAACGCATCTGCACAATCATTAACTGTGTACATAATCATAAGATGTTAATGGGCTTCGGTAGTTACGGAATGATTCCGATCGCTTTTGTCCGTAAGGACAGGATGGCAGACCTCAACTGGCAAACTTACAGTCATTAGGTTGAGACCACAGACAGTGTTCTGTGGGAATGTAACTTATACAAAGGTGAGCGAATGTTGGATAGATTCTAACGGACGACAGGCGATCCAATCTGTAACTAGGATACGGCAACAGATAAAAGTTTAAGTCAACTGAGGGCATGTGCACATACATTCACACGGCTGGAGCCGGCTGGAGGTAGGAAAGTCTCTCGTTTGTCCCCATATACTATCAAAATGTCATATTCTTACCTTGTACCTACACACGTACTCTCAAATCAAATATTATAATCTGCGGAAGATTATACTATACTAGCGCAATCGGATCAAAAGCCTTGTAATTTCTGGAAATCCTAAATAGTATTAATAGTATATTGAAGTCCTATTATTCGAGCCCTCTGATTAAAAGAGGGGACAAGTGAGTAGGAGGGAGAACATTAGCCAATATCACAGCAGTCTGGCTGGGAACACTAATGTACAACCCGCCTAGATTATTTGTTGAATTTAGTTTATTTTCAATGTATTTTTAAGTGTATTGTTTGTTTTTTTTTTTAGTGGAATTCTCCAATTGCAATGGTGATAGCGGGGTGATCTAAAAAATGTAAGCTTTCGAATAGTAAAATATTTGAAAATATCAGTTTACAGTTGGCGATTCTCCCCTAACCATGCCAGGAAGCTAAACCTTAAAGTATACTTATGCAAGTCAGGGTCCGAAATAATGAGGGCCATACGTAAATGTGCGGATGAGTAAAGAAAGTATTTGATCATATACATTCTCACACATGTGTGCATCACCATCAGATTATGGTTTGTGCGACGATGGGACCACTTCGGCTTGATGGCGATAGGACCACCTCGGAATTATACCTTTTCGTACAAAAAATAATTATGCCAATTTCTTAATAGCTACATTCCTGACCTTTACGGGCCTCGTGCCTCCATTGTCAGGTCAGTGGCATGAGATGTTGACGAGCACACTCCAATGTGCAATAATATTAGCAAGTTTATGAAAAACACGTGTGTGCACACAAAATGTGAGGATTGCCCTCGATTCCTCCAAGATCCGATCAGATCTGAAATGGTCCTATCGTCTATGTGATTACTTCGGAAGTACACCCATTCAGAGAAGGAACCATCCAACTGGCAGGTGGAATTGTTTATCACCTCCTTTTATATGTCGATTAAAAATAAAGACAAACCCCTCGACCAAAAAAGACCACAGAAGCGGCAGCAGGTGAAGTGGGGTTCCGTTGGGTATTCGGCTCCTGTCTGCGCCACGAAACCTGCTCAGTACCAGTGGTGTGATGCTGTGTTCAACCGCGAAAGTAAAGTAACATTGGAAAAGCACAAACAAAAATAAAAGCTTCGCCCATGAAAACAGGTGGTTGTTACTTCTAATTATAGACTAAACCTTACGAGGAAACCAGTCTAACCTTTGGTGAAGCGGCATGAAAATTCTTTGAGTAGATTTTGAATAACAACGTGCACACTACACAAACAGTAGCTGAGCACACAGACATGTGCCCAAATTCCAAAACATAACCCTCCTGACGCAGTCGAGTAAACGTCATTCCGCGATCATCTCCCGGTAGCGAGGCGACAATACGCGCGTACTGCTCGCGTGATGGTGACTCAACACGGCTCCGACGTGGTGCTCATATGAGGGCAACTCCACTCACTTGATACTGACTAAGCCTCCACCGTCTATTGCTACTGCCGATCGGCTGGCTCAGTTGGTTAGTCCGCGTGTTACGCCAGATGTCGCGAGTTCGAGTCCCGCCTAGGTCATGGATGTTTATATATGTATTATATGTATTCCCATAATAAAATATCTTAAATATATAAAATTTCATAAATTTATATAAAGAAATATGAAATATATTATCCGTTGTCTAGAACCTGTAACACAAGTCCTTACGGTACTTAGCGTAAAGCTGGGCTGACTTGGTGTGATAAGTCCACAGATATTATTATTATTATTAGTTCTTTATATATGAAATTGGCGTTTTTTCGTACCGGCCACTTTAATCACCAGGTTTTCCCTTTGGTATGGAATTCCAAATTCAAATTTGTACAGCTATTTACTCGTGTATTTGTGCTTTGATGACCGTCATTCATTTGTTTTTTTCTTATGTTTTTTACTGTTTGCGTCACTCATTTTACAAATTTAAAATATCGTTTTATACACGAGTTCTCGTGTTCCGCAGTGGCACTAGTGCTGCGACTCGAAGGGTGAATGATGAGTATGGCGGTCGTGATGCAAAAGAAAACATAGTTCGTCTTTGATTCCAACGTTTTCGTTCTGGAAATTTCGACCTACAGGCCGGAGACCCAAGTCAATAATGAAGAGTTGAAGGCTGTTGTGGAAGCTGATCCATCGCAAACGAGGTCCAAGTTAGCTGCAGGTTGCGATGTAATAAAACTCTTTTAATTTGCTTGAAGCAAATTGGGAAGATTAAAAAACTTAAAACCTCACGAATTGACTGAAGCAAACCGGCAAACGCGCGTCGACTGCTGCGTTACATTACTACACCGGCGCAATAATGAAGGTATTTTAAATCACATCATTACCTGTGATAGCAAATGTGTTCCTTTGAATAATCGTAAGCGCTCAGCGCAATGGTTGGATCATGGCCAGCGAGCCAAATCCTGCCCCAAGCGAAAATTAACCCTAAAAAATTTACTTACAAGCGTTTAATGGACTAGTGCCGGTATTTTTCATTACAGCTTTCTCAAATCGGCTGATGTCTATTGGGCGCAATTGCGAACGGTGATAGAAAAGCTAGCGGCTAAACGACCTAGGCTGGTCAATCGCACCACGCCGCTGGTGCTTCACGATAACGACCAGTCACGGCGCAACAGACGGATAGCTAATTGGAAGAGCCTCAATTGGAACGTCTAAGTCATCCTCCGTGACCATTTTTTTAGAAATTTGGATGATGCTTGCCAGCAAGGGAAAAAATTCAACTCCAAAGGGGTCGTTCAAATCGCCTTCAAAGATTTTATTGATTTCCGTCTGACTGGTTTTTTTAATAAAGGGATCAATGATCTAGCTATGAGATGGCAAAATGCATAGAGAACGATGGTTCATGCTTTGATTAATAAAATACATTATATTACAAAATATTTGTCTTTTTGTTCCTCCCATACAAAACGTCAATTTCATGTTAACTCCTTAAGAAGTAAGAATCGATGTAAAATTGTGTGAAAAGCTTTCATCTCAGCGTAACGCTTTATCGCGCTTCTCTCTCTCTCTCTCTCTTGTTTATTGAACCTTACGTTTCGAAATTATGTTCATTCTTGAGCAATAAACTCCAGTCACGTTTCGAACCTGTCGCAGTTTCTTAAAGCTTACTATACGAGCGGTCCGGTCACCTCATGGAAAGATGTCACAGAACAAGTTTATCGGCATTGCCGGCCCTTTGGCATATTATTTTCCTTAAAATTGTTACAGCACCAAACATGTTTACTGTCATGACAACACAGCTGCGTCACGCGAACTGACCCGCATAGCTTACCTCCTATTTGTCGTAGGGTAATGACATACAACCTATGCCCTCCTTGAGAAATGCACTGTCTAACAATAAAAACTTTACAAATCGGAACAGAAGTCCACGAGAATAGCGCTTACAACAAACTTTTCCCCCTCGTAATATTAGTATAGGCTAGCGCCACCTCACGGTTTCTCACGCAATGACCAAAAGGAGCCAAGTACCCGGGATTCCGCTTCTACTGGTTATTGCGTGATGGTGCGTATCTATGGCCTTGGAGAAATGGCCCGTCTGGTGTCTACGAGTGACACAAAAAAATAGGGCCATTATATTACCAGGTAATGAGCCTAGCGCGTTCAAACACTCTTTAGCTCTATAATATCAGCATATGTTACGTCTTCATAATAAATCTATTTATAATTGGCTATTTTTCTGTCACCACTTCCTCCATCTAGGATATTGAATTCTCTTACGTTCACAGCGGCATATCAAGATGAAAAATAGATAAAAACAAGATTTTGAAACGAACACAACACAACTAGACATTTTAGTTTATTTATGTAGCAGACAAAGAAAGCTCTCTCGCACAGACAAAGCTCAGTTGAGGCTCGCTTATGAAGCACACAAACTCTTCCGGGGGTACTCCTCACTGCTGGCACAGACTAGATCTCCTACCTGACATCCGGGTCGCCGGCGCGGCCAACACAACTTACAACATTATCTGTGCACTACACAATGAAGCACTCCTCACAGTGGTTACAGACGAAACTACAAATAGCTTCAACTATTTTTAGTTTCGTGGCATTTTTAACACAAAAATGTTAGTGCCAAAACACAGACGCGGCTGTAGAAACTGTGTTGTGTCCTGTCGTGTGCGTCTGTGTCCTGTCGTGTGCGTGTCTGTGTCCTGTCGTGTGAGTGTCTGTGTCCTGTCGTGTGCGTGTCTGTGTCCTGTCGTGAGGGTGTCTGCGACCTGTCATGTGCGTGTCGGTATTCTGTCGTACCGGGGAAGGCGTTGGCGAGGTCCGGCGCGGCCCAGTCCGTGCGCGGCTGCACGATACAGTGGAACATCTGTCCCGCCAGCCGGCGAGCGACTGAGGGCCGCGCAGCCTCCGTACCGCTCCCTCACCCTCTCACCCTCGCGAGGAGTCCGGAGGCTCCGGTGTTGCAAGTTTCGAGGAAAAATTACCCAAAATAATACTAATGTTATTGTTGAGTTGAATCACGTTGTACTCATTTAATCTAATTTGAAGTTCGGACTGATAATATTCGCACAACTTAATTATGTGTGTACTCAATAGTACTGACTGAATTATGAGTTCATTTGAATTTTCATTCCACAATGCGGCAACTGAGGGCACCTTTTTATTTAACTTCTAACAATTAGATGTTATTGCATATTATATATAATAACCAATTTATTATTTACTAGCTGTGCCCCGCGGTTTCACCTGTGGGTACCCCAAGGGCACCAATCTATTATTAATATCTATCGGCACTAAAAAATATTTTTATATTATTTCCGCTCGTACCTAGCCTGTGCCAAATTTCACTCAAATCCGCTTCGCATTCTCTTCGTGAAAGAATATCATTATAGGTTTTGTATTTTTAATATTAGTAGAACTTAGTTAGATGGTCATCTGTAGTAGTTCATGAGTGAAGGCACGTAACTCGTCTGCACATGTGGCAGTGAATATGCATCGGTAGTCATCATCTGCAGTCCAAACATCAGCACTAGCGACTACGACACGTGCCGCTGGCGCACACCGAGTGTGCATGTTGTTTTATACTACGAGCAATCAAAGCCTTTTTATGACTACCGACGCCCACCAATATCCGCACAATTATTATGCCGATGCGTTGCCCTCACTTTGTCCTCCCCTCCAAAATCGAGCAAGAAATCATAATTATGTTGATAAATTCGGTGATAAAATTGATTCATGGCAAAATGCAATTGTGATCCAATGTATCAACTGTGAATCGATGAGTATACCTACCAGCGTTGCCTCCTGCGCATTCATCACTCCCTTCGTAGAAAGACTCCGGTGACGAATACTCTTGACACGAGATGTTATAAAAATAAAGCTACTCAGCACACAGTATTAAATTACTTCCGATTAAAAATTCCGA
This sequence comes from Eumaeus atala, assembly GCA_017140195.1. Taxonomy (NCBI): domain Eukaryota; kingdom Metazoa; phylum Arthropoda; class Insecta; order Lepidoptera; family Lycaenidae; genus Eumaeus; species Eumaeus atala. Next base: position 142,571 of record JAFELO010000499.1, read on the forward strand.
AAAAGGTCCGATTTTGACTGCGACTCGACTCGACTGACGGTCGTACTCTATATTCTATCCGTCCACGCACCTGTTAACGTACAACAGAGTTATCGTACAGATTTAAACATATTTCGTATGGATCCTGTGCGAAAATCGCATCTCCAGTACCTTAAAGTATGGGTACATTGAATAGAAAAAACGGACGCCAGAGCTCCGAGTTTGTACTCTCTATAGGGAGTGTTCCGAGGAATTGTTGAGCTTAATACCAGCAGCAGAATTACATCTTCGGACATCGCCACAGAACTCTAAGTTCCACGTCTTGATCATCTTCTTGATGTCCGTAAATCCACAACAGGTTTGTCCAACGCCACTTTATATCGCGCACAACTGTACTGTGGAACCAGCTGCCTCCCTCGGTATTTCCGATCCGATACGATTTAAGGATCTACAAGAAAGGAGCATACCTATTCCTTAAAGGCCAACAACGCGTCTGCAAGACGCCTAGTCTTGCAAATGTCTATGGGCGGCGGTAGTCACTACACACCTGTTCGTTTGCCCCTTATCTCTTAAAAAAAATCATAATGCCGGCCGGTGTGTCGATACCCCAAGTTGCCAAAATATTGGTGTCAAGTAGCACAGCATCTACACATCTTCCAAAGGCATCGGTTCGGATAACGGCTCGTTTGTCGCCCGTAAAATAAAATAAAACATCTGCGGTGGCCGTGAGACACTTAGCCCCGACTCCCAGCGCAGTGCATGGAGGGTGTACGCCAGGGATTCCCAAAGTGTGCGGCGCTCAGCCAAGTAGCGAGGAGCTTTGTTAGAGGTAGTGCCATGTTGCATAGCCGACGAATTGAGCTGGCATGACCGGGGCGGTACCGCTCGCTCATACGTTACCTACCGCAGCAAAGTGACGGCTATGCTTTTGCGTGTTATGTGTTTCTTTCCATTGGCCCAGTGGAGGGGAGAAGGGCAAAGTATATAGGAAAGAACAAATAACAATAATGTCAGTTCGCTCGTTTACCCTTTTTGTACCATAAAAAATTAGGGCTGCGAAGCTTCCTCTGGAAATTAAAGTCAGCGATTCGGGGCCAGAAAAAAGAATATCATTCATGAATTCAGCTGTAATGAATGACTGATACTACCTCTTACTAAAATGTATTTTGAATCGCCACGAGTTCCGTATGTGTTTCTATATTTTCTAGTGGCTACAGTAGGTAACAATAGCACCAAAGTGGTAGGCGAGTGCGCCTGGAAACGTAGAACTTTGAGTGCCGATGGTGTACGCTGCACGCGGAGAGGAACAAAAAACGATCACGTCACGGACCGCGAAGGGCCCCCCCCCCCTTTTTCCTGAAGGGGACCGCAAAGGGGGAGACGGGGGGAGACAGGGAGGTACGCCGAGCGGAGGGGCGATTGCAGCTCCCGGAGATATCAAACACTGTCAGTGAAATCTTTAGTGTTTGTAGAGTCAGGGTTAATGGAGCTGTTATACTCTTGACGTCTTTTTTCATTGCGTTAGAAGCATTCTGGTAAGTGACTACCAATTTACGAAGCCCATAAGCATCAATACGACCAGGCCATTCCTGCCCAAGGCTCGTAACAGCTTTGCTTCAAGCTCGCCCTTAGCCAGATAACGTGTATGAGAGCGAGCGGTACTGCTCCGATCGTGCGAACCAATTCGGCATATAGATCACAGATCCCCAGTGGTAACGGGTTTGATTCCCAGGTTGTACAAATTCGGAGTATTCAACAGTACGGAGTCAGGAAGTCAGCCTTTGAAGTTAAGCTTACAGAGGGGACAAATCCAAGCCCATGGCCATATCAATCAATCATGCGAACAGCAGGAACGAAAGCGAACAGCTATGGGCTTCCAAGCACCAGAACAGTAACAGGGGATTTGGAACATTGTGCTGATGATGATATTGAGCTGCAGATAGGTTGCAGATAACTTGAATAACTCCCCAAAACGTTACCCGTACAAAATACGGTAGAAGGGGCAGCGTGCTGTACAATCTGGGTGGAAAGAACCTGGTCATCGTCGATTCAAGGCGCGCGATGTTGAGTGTGGCCAAATTGTATACGAAAGTATTAGGGGCCGCTAGATATGTCGAGCCCTAATTTCCGAAACTAGCGTAGCTGTTAGGGGGGGGGTGTTCTCTAAACAAGAACACCAAAAGACTTGTACAATGTAAGGGGAAAGGTGTAAAGGGAGTGGGCGTCCTGCCAGAACTTTATACAGATACGAATGCGGTCTCTCGCTCATGTTGAACCCGAGAACCTTGCTCATGTTGAGTTATGTTGAACCCGAGAACACAGCCTAGCAGATCGGCCTCCTCCTTGGCGTCGAGGGCTTTTGACATGGGAATATTTTTTTCACACTATCTATGTGTGTCTATACATATAATAAAATAAGAAAAACGTAGACAAAATTTAAAGAAAAAAAAAATTGTCTGTTTGTACACGCTTACCACCGGAACGATTTTTTTTTTGAGCTAATAAGCATGGGCTAGGATGTTGTAAGAAGTACGCGAACCAAGTCATTGGGCGCAACGCTATAAATAATAAATAGTCTATAAAAATACTCTATAACTATATAATATAATTGATTGAAAATGGAAATTCATGTTAAGACTTGAATAAATAAATAAAATTGTATGCTTTTTCCACAAATAATTTATTGATGTCTTAAGTTTACGCGAATGTTATAAAACTACTTTTACGGATTTTATCGCGGTTTATTAAATTATTTATGTAGCCCGACGTTTCAGAAGCTTTACAGCAACCATGGTCACGGGTGGACTGAGATGACAGATGTCCTGATGTACCAAGTTCTTAAAAGTACTCTAAACATTATAATTTTAGTTTTTCCGATTAACAACTAATTTATATTTCACCTGATGATGATAAGTCAAAACGGGTAGTAGATGTAAAGTGAAAAATAAAATTATTTGTGGACAAAGTATATAAATATAATAGGCAGTATAATAAATTACACAAATAGGAACTTCTATTGTAAACAATATAATGGTAACAATTAATAATGAAGGCATTTGGTCTCTCTTTCTAGAGCCTTGGGTACCGGCGTCCGGCTCCTTTGTCTCTATGCTATAAAAAAACGTGGCATAAATTTCTGACTGATAAAAATACCAAATAGGCTTTAACGTGATAAAAACTGGTGAACTTATGGAGCGGAGGCCCGCACCCGCACCTGAAATAACCCGCATCACGCCTCGCCGGTACACCCTCAGCCTCGTCCTACGCGCCGCCTCACTGCCTCGAGGTCAGATATAGCCCAGCTAGCCATGCCCCGCGCCTTCACTCTTGCAGTAACAATTTTAGTAAGAAATGGTGCCATATCTGCAGCAAATTAGGCCGGCAAGTGGAGGATAAAATGATGGCGACGCTCTCGTGCATCGTGCGGTTTGTGAGTAGCCAGCGAGCTGAATTGCAACATGTGGATGTTTCTGGGAGCCGGTAGTCACCAAACGACTCCGATTGCTCTTTTGCCATCCTAAATATAGTTTCTTAAAGAATAAACTCCAATAGTGATCTTGAATCTTGATCACTTTCCATGTGTCCGAAGATCGGAGATGCCGGCAGCCATCTCGGCGTTTATTGGTACGGGATAGAGAGGATACTAATGCAGAGGTCGATTGTCTGCGCGTGTACCGGAGGATGCGTCCGTGAGGGCACGGCAGTGTTGTGTACCAAGTGCATGCTCTGTTACACGTATCTACGTCTTATGTATCGCTAGCTGTGCCCCGCGGTATCTCGAGCATAACACATATTATTTATTTAATAATTTATGAACACAAAACAAAACACATTTTAAATTCACAGATAAGAGAAATCTACTACTACTACAGGGAGCTACTTATTCCATGATGAAATTTCTTCCAGTAGCCCTGTTGGTGGAAAACGTATATGCAATCAAGGTGTGTACATTTAACAGTAACTTAAAAAGGTAATTAATGTACATTTAGCAATACAAACATTACATAACACATACACATATACACACATACATACATACAATTATAAACATAATAATTACATTATATATTATGCAATAATAAACATACTCAAATAATAATATACTACATTTATTTAATGGAATATCTAATTTATGTAGGGTTTTAATTTAAGATTGACTTAAGTAATAATCTTTAAGTTTTTTCTTAAAAAGTGTAATTGTTTTACAGTCACGAATTTCATAGGGTAGGGCATTCTAGAGTCTAGACTCTAGACGAATAAATTGTAAATGAGTAGGAATAAAAGTCAGTGCGATGGGAAGGAATGTGAAGAAGTGTACGTTTATGCGGTCTACAAGAGGAGTCACTAAGATATGTCGGAGAACAAGTACTGAAGAGAGTATTGAAGAGAAAGCACAGCATTCGAAAATTTCGTCGATTACGGATTGGCAGCCATCGTAATTTCTTACGAAGGTGAATGACGCGAAAGTATTTCTTTAGGCCAAAGATAAAACGCAAAGATAAATTTTGAAGGCGCTCCAGCTTATCATTACCTCAGTGGCGTCCAGGCAGCAAATGTCAAGGTAGTCAATAATTAGCTGTATTAGAGATAGTGCGAGAGTAATTTTTGTTGGTAAAGGGAGAAAATTTTGCAGCATTTTAAGGGAATGAAGTGAAAAATGAACCTTTCGACTGATCTCGCTAACATATTTGTTCCACGAAAGATTTGAATCAAATATAATGCCTAAGTTTTTGGCCGAGTCTTTGGTGAAGGAAACCGGGATACCGTCTATGGCAACATGTGGTAATAGAGTGAAGAAGTGAAGATACGTGAGCTGCCTATAACCAGCGCTTGTGACTTTAATGGATTCACAGTAATTCCAAAAGATTTAGTCCATACGACAACACGGCGCAAATCTTCATTCACTTGGGTGACAGCCAAGGTAGATTCTGCTAAGGTAAAATGACGATATATTTGTAGATCATCAGCATAAAGATGGTATTTAGAGGAAACCACATTAGTTGCAGAGTTAATAAAGATTGAAAAAAGGAGAGGAGAAAGTACACCACCCTGAGGAACTCCAGTAGTGAGGTTACACCAGTTAGAATATGACATGTTGACCTGAACACGCTGCGACCTATCACGAAGGTAAGAGCTGAACCAGGCTAGAGCGGATATCGAAACGTTAATGGATTTTAATATGCCAAGAAGTATATCAAAGTCAATAGTGTTAAAGGCGTTGCTGAAGTCGAGAAGTACAAGAATTGTGAGAGATTTATTATCCATGGTTAAACGAATATTATCAGTTACGTTTATAAGGGCGGAAGTAGTACTATGGCCTGGACGAAAACCCGACTGAAATGAATCGACAAGGCTCTTAGAGTACAAGAAGGTAAAAAACCGTTTATGGACAATGTGCTCAAAAACTTTATTCAGAATAGGCAGTATTAAGGATTAGAGACTTTAGGAAGAGGAATAACATTTGCCAATTTCCATGTATGTGGGAAGGTTCCTGAGAATAGTGAGAAGTTAAAGAATGTAGAATTAATAAAATCATCTTCAGAGACAGTTTGTCAAATTCAAAAGCCTGTGACGAAATAGATAGAACTGCCCCTTTAACATCTGTGTCTGTTATAGGAGTAAATTAAAAGGACGAATTGGTTATTGGTAAGTCCGACAAATACTTTAAGGTTTTATCTTTTACGTTGGGGTACAATTTTGCAGGAGGTTGTAAAAAGAAATTGTTAAGAGCATCTAAGTCAAAATCATTAGGTGATAGTATGGTAGTCTTGCCAATGCCTACAGATTTGAGGAATCTCCAGACATCAGCAGTCCTGCGACCTTGGAGGGAATCATGAAAATACTGGCGTTTGGCATTTCGGCACATATGATTACAACGATTACGCAGTAATTTGAAATTTAGTAGATTGCTTTCAGATTGAAAACGCTTATATTTCCTTTTGGCCCGATCCCTAGATGCCATGTACTCCTTAATAGTATCTGATAGCCATGGGGCTGGATTGCGTTTGATTTTTATTTTTTTAAGTGGAGCATGGATGTTGTACAAATCTAAAATTTTCTTATTAAATATTTCCACTTTCCCATTGACATCATCACAACCCAGCGAATCAGACCAATCCACATTTTTGACATCACTTTCTAGGGCCTCCTGATTAATTTTGTTATATGTACGCAATTTAATTAAAAAATAAAATAAAATACGGTAATTTGTGATTTATGCTTTGGGGTCCGAATGCGATAAGAAAGATATACCAAATCGTGATATGAGAAGGAGGTAGCAATCTGGCCATGTATAGAAACATTATTAGTAGATGCTACGACCATTAAATCTAATAAAGAAGTCGCACAGTTAGGAAAGTTATGAGTAGTAGAAGTAGGTATGATGTGAAGATTGAAAGAAGATAGTAAAGATTGAAGTTTACGAGCACGAAAATTATTTTTTAGCAGACAAGTGTTAACATCTCCCTTCATGATGATATGTTGATATGACATGCATAGATTACTCAGAAAATTGTCAAAGGCATCGAAGTAGTTAACGTTTAGATTGGGACTATAAAAAACGATAAGTAACAGTTTATTGTGGTGTAAAGATAGTTCAATAGCAAGATATTCAGCAGATTCAGTATAATGTGAAGGGGACTGGTTGACAATCTTAAACTGAATATCGGAGCGAAGATATATGTACAACAGTGAAGTTACTGCGATAACTGTAGAACACAGACGAGAGCTGGTCACTCAAAGTAAGAGAAGAAGAAGTGGATACACTGTTTGCACTTCCAAAATTGTTGGACGATGAGCAGGAGGAAAAACTATTATCGAAATTATCGTCGATACTTGCATACAGATTAAATAAGTATGTTTCATATATAAATGTTTATAGATATTCCAATTCTATTTAACTGAAATATTATATAGCAACTAATACAAATAATAGTTTAAGAGGTTACCTAATTGAAATATATTAGGATCTTTTAACTATTCATACCTACAAATAAAAATACACAAAATATTAATGTAAATTCCACCTAAATAATTGTGAAACTCACCATTCCTAAACAATATAAAATCGAACAAAAGTTAACTGTTTTCTAGTAACCATTGCTTCAACAGGAGAACAATATACAAAAAAAAAAAAGAAAAAAAACGACGACAAAAAAAATACTAGATTAACTTATGATACAAATTCGTCACTACAATTACTTAACAAAATAAATTTAGAGTGGCAAAGTTTAAATGTTTCACAACTGTCTCTTAGTAAATCAAATGAAACTGTCATCTGTCACTGTCAATTACAGTTTTGACAAGAAAAAAAGTCTATCGATACTGATTGACATGTTTGAAACTAAATTTGAACAATTTTAAAACACCGGCTTATTATTAAATAAAATATTTACCTACCACTTTTATAATGTAAATACCGACATAAAGATGAACATTAAAGTAAAGAAGTTTACAAGTACCGTGACGTGTTGACTTGTACGTGCAAGTTTAAAGGACTTAATACACAATTATTCATGATCACTATCACTGTCGTCGACGATTTGATCGAGAGGCTTTTGCAGCTTCAGCTCCACTTACAACCGGAGGGGCACTGATCTCGACGCTGATCGGGAACTTAGAGATTATCTCTTGTAAAGATACCATGGATTCAATTTTTCGTCGAGATTTATCAGGAAGAATTATTACTATTTTACCTTCTGCAGTCCAGCAGTTTTTGACTCCAAAGTGGCTTCGAGCTGATGAGAAATTCTGATGTCTTGTTTTAGTTAGAAACTCTGAGATTGTTATACCGGTTCCTTCCTTCCAGCAATGTCTTAGCATCCCATACTTCTTGCCTAGAATCAAGATCAGAAACGAACCAACAGAGGTCTCACTTTAGCTTGAGATGTTATTTCAAGACGGTGACACACTTGAAGTCTATTCTCATGAACACTAGGCAATTTCATCTGGTCGGATATTACGTTGAATATGACATCGGGAAGATTTTCATGTTGAGTTTCCTGAATGCCATGGAAGAGGAGGACTTTCCTTCTCATGGTTGCCTCATGTCTATCTAACCCCAGTTTCAGTGATTCTATTTGTGATTTTATATTTTTAAATAGCTGCCATATCATTGCCTTAAACTCATTAAAGTGGCTGGTTAATGAAACAATATCTGGATGCTGCGTTGAACCTGCTGCAAGTTTTTGTAATTTTGTGTCACATTCCTGCATACGGGTTTCGAATGACTTGCCTTATATTTGATGAAAAAAAATAATAGCGATCTTGTTAAACTTGACAGGAAATTTGATTAATAATCGGATGAAGGTGAGTTCCACGTTCACTTAACACATAATTTATTTAAGAGATCAATGAATTTAATTACTTAAAACGAATATAGAGTACGAGCACACTAAAATTGCTTTTTGACTTTGTGACTCGGGATTAAAACTAATCAGTATGTTATTGCACATTGATCTCTACATGTGTACAAAATTTTAGGTCCACTCGTGGATTAAATTATCTACTCACCGGCTACGAACCTTAATTCATTGATTCGCTATGCAAATACAATAACTCAATTTATAAGGGCCAGTTCCACAAGTCGCTATTAAAGTTCCGATTAGCAACTTAGGAACTTAAGCAAATAAACTACAACTTTCGGTTGCACAGGTTGCGGCTAGAAGTAATTAAAATAATCTATATATCTGGTAGTCAAGCGTTAAGTACAGAATAGCTACGTGAGACTTAAACCTGTGAAACCGGTCCTTAATCAGAGAAAAGTCCCTATATTTCAGTTGGTGGGAATGAAATAGCAATAAAAATCATGGCATCATTTAAATAACAACGCAATAATTATAATCAATAGAAGAATAAGTATGACATGACACGTGGAACAAACCTAACACATAATTGTAAAAGTCGAGCCCTCCAATGATTAATCACACTCAAACGGGTGGACCGATATGACCGACATTTTATAACTTGAATCCTTCAGAAACGTAAACAATTCAGTGTAATGTATAAATAGCCGTGATCTGCGGCTTCAGCCGCATAACCCGCGTACTGCGATCCATTTGCGCATGGTACTATATTACTTATAATTTATAACTTTCCTCGATAAATGGGATATCTAACACCCAAGGAATATTACAGATCGGAACAGTAGTTCCAGAGATTAAAGTACTCTTTAGCTTTATAATATAAATTACAGAAAGTATAGTTATAAATAATATAAAGCAACATGTCCTGTTTCAGTAACTGGCTTATCTATCAATACACAGCCGATTATACTACTAACTCATTACTTCGTCAAAGTCGTGTACATCTGTGTGAAACTCGGCTGTATCGCTGGCGTGCGTCTCGTCGGTTCCACACCTGTGGCAGGTGTGCCGCGCCCCCTCATCTCGTGCCTCTACTTTACATAAGCTGAACTTGAGATCCTTTGTCGAGGGAAGCGATAATGTAAATGTTCACATAGCGGACAGATCGATGGCGCATAACTCCCCCTTTTATTATCAGTTCTGTGTCCTTGTTAATCCCAATCTATGCGGGGTGTTCAGTATCGTAAGACCTAAGAATGTAACAGTTTATCTGTCAAATGTAGTACAATGTCTAGAGTGGAAATGACATTAATGTTTGCTATTAGTTATTATACACGATCCCGGCCCGGCCGCTACCGAGCGTCATAGCGCGCAAAGCCTCTGCCAATTAGCAGCAGACGTTACCAGTAATTCACTAACGAGAAGCGAACTCTGACCAATATCGAACGCAGCGCGCCGCTAAACAAGCGAGCTCTATTTTAGGAGCTCGGTCATTTAACGTAATTTCACTAAATTGTAGTAGGTCTGAGTACATGAACACACGCGCACATGTACACATAGAACGCGCAAAACACGCAGTGTGGCTTGACTTGCGCTAATTCGGAAGTGGACTGAGTCACACAAGAGATGTCTGTTTGTTTCGTCGATTTGTCGGCACGTAGTAACAGTCTCAGAAGATAGATAACTTGGGCCTTTTTGACTATACACACTTTGCAGTCCAGAGCCCGGCCCTAAATATATTCGCTACGCCTACCACCGATTAGTGCGAGACAATGTGCGAGGATCGCTCCAGTGCGCCCGCACATACGCAAGCACGGGACGTACACAGTGTAAGCACGTACGTTGAAATAAATTATGACTCACGACAGACGCTGCTTGATAATAAGATGTAAATCGAATTTAAGTATTGATTTGAAATGTAAAAATGTAAAAAGTGAGAGCTTTGCTGTTGCGTTTTGTGACTTCCGGTGACCCGTTAGGAAGTCGTTAGTTACCAAAAGGCTCCAAATGTTCGCTTGTCTCCTTATAGAATAAAATGATAAAAATTATTGGTAATAAATATACTACACTGCTGGACAATCTTTTAATGACCTTACGTAACTCCTTCAATGACTACCAGACGGCTGATCCTGGTTCGATGCCGCTATACATTCATTCGTTGTTTAACGCACTCCAATTAAATGAATATTTGAAGTTCTTGGTATTGCTATTTGTATGTAAACGCACGCCGGGAGCTCGCGAGTGCGAGTGCGGGTGCGGACTGCGGCACAACTGCAAGAGAATTAATTGCTCAATTACAGGCACAATGAGCAACACATTATCAGCGCGACCAGATTTGTACGCGGCGCGCGACCCGTCCCGGTGTTGCCAGCTTAAACAACTTACACGATATTACGCTGCTTGTAAAAGCATATTAAGCATATAAGAAACGGGCAAAAATACAAACACGAAGGAATTATATCCAAAATATTGAATTTATATTATATATTGCTTCGCAACGATATTGTACGGAACATAGTATTAACTTTACACATTACCATCACGACAAATACAATTTACGACAGGACAACGTCTGTCGAGACAGCTGGTTATCAATAATTTCCGCAGCTGCGATAGAAGGATTTATTTTGTTGTGACAAAAAGTATCAAAACACACCTTTTGGCTACACTATCGAAGTTTGACAATAAACAATGATCTCTAAGGTTCTAGAGAAGGTTTATATATCCACGTTCGTCACAGATAATATAGGATTCTAATAGTAAAAGATTTTTTGGAATCGGTCCTGCAGTTGCCGACCGGCTCCGAGACTGCTTCTTTATTCTAGCCTTATTCCGTTTCTATATTAGACATTATCGGGGTGGTTATCTAAACAGGGTAATTTGGCGAGAGAACGCCAGGTTTTTCACAGAACGAGTGCCATCTGTCCTCTGTAACCCAGAAGGCAAACTTACTTACCATGTACTCTGAAAACGTACTTAATTTGTTTATTTAGAAAGGCTCATTTGTACACTGGACCACCCGAGTGGAAGTCCAAAGCGCTCATCACTGACCACAGAGGCTCTCGATGCCAAATGTTGTTATAATATTGATATGGATTAGTTCATGATAAAAATCACTAGTCATATTTACTACTGTGCTATTCTATTGTGATTTGCATGTAAAAAGTTTGTATGTACAGAATTCACACAATCTAAAAGTGAAACTTTAGAAAAGTAGAGAATTAGTATTGGCGCGTTTATTCTTTTATTCTATAAGGCGACAAACGAGCAGTTAGTTTTTTTTTTCATGCCGGTGTGTTGCCTCTTGTCTTCGTCCCTCCCGTGAGCCACTAGGAACACTCACGGCACGAAACGCGACAAGGTCGCCCTCACTCGGCAGTCCCCCGGTCGTGCCGAAGCAATTCATCTGCAATGGAACATGACTGAAATGTCTTACAATTGATTCGTTTTAGCGAGTTTTATACAAGTGGAAAGCAGTTTCACTGGAATATTTACTAGAGGAGAGTGACATTTTGAGGCTGGCAACGCCGCCAGTTCATTAGCTTGCGCGCAGATTGCGACGGACAGCACGTCGCTGCGAGCACTGCATCACTGAACGTGTACCGCGAACTATTTATATTGTTTTACCAACTTATACCCGACTTACTTAGGATTTTATTGAATCATCGAGTTATTTTGCAGCAATTTGAAGGTTTTTTTAATGAAGAGCTTGACCTCGTTACAAAATTTTAAATAAATCCGTTCAGTAGTTTTTGCGTGAAGGAATAACAAACATACATACTAACTGTTTATAATATTAGTAGGATTGTAAGATTGTACAATGATTTCCGTCAAGATTACATACTGTGGAATGCGGGAGCACATCCGCGTGAGGGTTCCGTCGTATTTTATACAAATTGTCGCGTTGTCACAAGGTATTTACCGGGCCACGAGCTCACGGAGCCACGAGGGTATGGTATATTGCTAATAAGTCAATTGCTAAGGGAACCATACACTTCCTTAAATTAGAAAGTAATATTCATGTTATTCCAGATTATAATCTGCTAGCAGCCCGCACCGGATTCGCACCGACAGTTTACAAAATATGTATTATAGCAAAAATTATAAATTTTAATTTCATTCTCATAAAGATTACACTTTACCATGACAACAAATTAAATTTATAACAAAACAACATCTGTCGGGGCAGTTACTTGCCAGTAATTTCTACATCTGCGATATTTTTTTACACCGTTTCTCTATTGATCTCTTACGTTTCGGAAGTGGTTACACAGCCTCACTCATCACATAGCATAGGATTTCATGGTAAAATATTTTTTCAGATCGGTCCAAAACTTTCGCGGACACACAATCAAATGCTTCCTCTGTATGTTAGTAGATGCGTGCCAAGTTTATCCTGAACGGATAAACTTGGCACATATCTATTATATATCTAGCAGTTTCGCATGAAAAAATACCAAACATAAATTTTGACTTGCGTTTATAACATTAGTAGCATGGTGCGATAGAGCCGCGCTGGCATCAGCTGCCTGGTCTGCGGCCGTACAGAGCAGACTCCACCCCACCCAAGACTCAGCACTCACCACTGTCTCCAAGCCGCGGGTAATGCAGCTGCAGCTCGTAACAAGATAGAGCCCACACGTTACAAACACCACCGCTCGAGTTCATAGTCTATTTAAGTAATTTTCGGCAGCACCTAACCTAGTTGATGATTGGAATAATCATTTCGTTATTTTTTTAATTATGTTTGTTTTTATTAGTTTGTGTTTATTAATAGTACAGTAGGTATAACATATGTACTGTTCTGATAGCGTCAGCCTGGGCACCTTGAAGCCGTGCGACGTGCTGACTACACGTCGTGAAGAGACGGCTATACTAGCGCGCCTCGTGCGGTTTGTAAAAGTCTGTATAGGGAGAAGTTTGTGTGGATCTTAACCTTGATAGTCGCCAAGCCTCCGGCCGGTCGTGCCCCTAATGCCATATAAAAGTCGATTCCGTTTCAACTCTCAGCCCATTAATTGGGTAAATTGTTTAGCGGCTCCATCATTCTGTCTGCACTGACAAGCTCATCACTCAGCGGCAGCCGACACAGGGGCGCGGTGCGGTCGAAGTCTCGCGGTGTTCTTGCACTATATACTAACGGAGAATCATCGTAATCAATAGCCTCCTCACTTACACCAGCGCCACAGTCCCACAGTCCACCTGCTGCTTGATCACACGCGGAGCAGCGGTAGCTTAAAAACTGTCAAAATTTGTTTGTCCTTTTTTTGCAAACGGTAGGTGTCGTATACCTCGACACGCAAAGTAACAGCTAGGCTGTCGCGTGTCAGGGGGTCCATGGGGCTCCACGGGGCATAATACCCACAGCTGCATAGAAATGATGCTGAAGTCCGTCTCAAAATGCTCATGCTATAAAACAATGTTTGTACATAAACCTGGTCTAGCAGCCTGCGTGCGTGATCTACGGCGCTCTGCAGAGGCCTACGGGAGCAGTGGGCGCAGCTGATGACGATGACGTATATAAACCTGAGGCTCTCACTCACACACTGGCATGCAGCCGCCTTACGGCCGGTGCTGGGTTGCGTTACTCTATAACGACACTGATAGTAGCAAGTGAAACGTCGATAACGGACCCTTTCAACCTCAATGGAAACTAATCGAATCACTGAAAAGTCTACGACTTCCTGTTGTTTATCGTTTCAACAGTCTATACATTTAACCTAATGGCTCGACAAGAGGACTCTAAACTTTTGTAATAGTGGACGGCGCTTATGGATGACTATATACTAGATAGATCCGAAGAATTGTTATGGAGACGCGTTACCCTCCTTCCCAAACTCTTGTCGCTCGAGGCCAAAGTATCTGCGGTTAAACACGAGTACCACTGCAGATCGTGATCCCCCGGGTGCGAATCCCGTCCCGCCGGACCAAAAGTGTTAATGAGATTTTGAAATTTGTTATAATAGTCCGTAGTCGAGAAGTTGGCGATGCATAAAGACCATTAATCAGTTCGTTCCGCGACAGATTTTTGTTTGACCTGATCGGATACCCGCGCGCTATCACAACCTGGCGCTGCCTGAGACGCACAAGGGTACAACAATCCCCTGCCGCTATCAGTGCGCGCCGGGCGCCGCTGAGTCACCGGCGCGCGCTCGCTCAACGGAGCTACTCATTCCCTTGTTATTTGTTATTCCGCTCGTACCGCCGGCTGCTACCAACGACAATAATACGATTACAATTGAATACAATACACATACGATGGAGCCAACCCGCAACCACAGCCCCGGCGGCCGTCGCCCGCGCAGACCCCGTCACGTCCGCATTATATTTGGATGCTCTTATGAATTATGATTAGGATGATAAGGATAATTAATGATTACCGACGCCCACGTACAACCACCACACAAACAAAGGTTTTTGCATCACTGCAACCTAATTGTGCCGCCTTAACCGGGGAGGTGCATCGCCTTAAAATGTCAGCTGTGTTCTCGTGTTTGACGTGGTCTGTGAGTCCGGCAGCACATGTGCATAATAATTATGCTGATGTCTACATACACACAACACCCGGTGTGATGACCTGCTGCGGACGCAATGCAACAATGGCTCTTACTAAGCTTCCACGACGTGAATCGGGACGGTAACGGCTTTCTGTATCCACTCGATATTCGTACAAACACGAATGTTTGTATTATTTTAAATGCAACACATTCTGTGCTTACGCCACTACACTGAGTAGAAATACGAGACGGCGGGTGACGCAGGCGGGATGTGAATTGTGGTAGCTCTGTAGTTGTTACTTAAGATTATTTTTTTTCGAATGGACCCTACTTGTTGGCTGCGCTGTCGCTCCCGCCACAACCGTTTTTGGGATTAGCGAAAACTTTTGTGTCTTCAGGTTTCGGGAGACGGTAGAGGGAGAGAACCCCCTCTTTTCTCGCAGATGGGAAGATGTACCGGGTTGTTTGTTGGCCCCCTGGTCTGGTTCGTGGTCTGTTAACCCTATAGTAATTATTTTTGGGACCGAAAAGGGGGAAGCGGTCCCCCTCCCTACACTAGTGGGACGGCGCGGACACGATGCCGTTTTAATTAGCGGTGGCGTGGGTAAGGATAATTGAACTCGTTTATTGTTTGGCGTATCAGCGGAGGCCGGCCTCCTCGCCCCTCCCTCTGACGGGAGGGGTTCGATTCGCACTCGAAAAACAACGTAAGCCGTGATCACGATATAATTATTACTCAACTTAGTATCGCAGTAGCGTGTCTACGTTTGGTAGTGCATTCAGCACCGCTATCAGCGATATGGGATTTTTTTGATGTTAGGGAATCTGTTTCATGAATATTGTAATCTATACAATATTAATACAAGATTTAACTTGGGAATTGGGTTGCATCTGGTACTTCTAGATAGACGCCAGGCGGTATTTCTTAGTTGACGATAATAATAATCAGATATCCGATAAAAATCCATTATTTAATATAGATTTTCATGTCTTTTATTGAACGCTTTAAACCCAGCCCCAGCTCTGGCTCGAGAAGAATAGACACATCCGATTAAATTATGAGTATAACGGACAGAGATCTCATAACTTCCGAGTTCGTCTTCTAATCTCTGATCCGTCACCGAATGTTGTCCTCGTAATGGTTTCAACGTTCAATTCCCGATGTATCGATATCGGTGTCAGCTGTGCTTTCTGCAATTATCTGCTCCGAACTGCTAACGTGTCCGGCTGCACCGCTAACTCTGGCCTACGTATTTTTATACGTATAAACAAACAGTACGTATTTCTTTCTATACAGACATTAGAACAATAAACCACAGCGTTACCCGCTGAGGCAATATCGAGATCGTTATATTTAAGATATCGTTATAACATCAACTCTGCTACGGCTCCGTGCTGCTGGCTCTCCGCCAGGGCTCCGCTGTTATGGCCATTATTACTCGCCAGACGATCCCATTGACAACGATACAATCCGAGTGTTAGCGCCGCTCCCTGCTTAGGTATATCGATTACACATGTTTTTATACATTAGGGGATAAACGAGAAATGAGATGCGTTGCCGCACATTTGCATATCTCTTCTTCTTCATCTCAGACTTATCCCATTTCTATATTAGATGATATGGTGCTCGATCACCTAATCTAGGAGATTTGACGAGGGCGCCAGTCTCTACATAGAGTGAGTGTTATTTAACCTCTGCAACCCAGTAGGGACAACAAGCCCAGTCCTAGATTAGGTCGAATTTGAATATACGCATCCGGGTTTGTTGTCCTTCGCTGTAGGAGCACTCAGAAAACGTACTTAACTTGGAAAAACTCATTGGTACACGACCGGGATCGAACCTGGTCCACCCTAGTGGCATTCCGAGTGGAAGCGCTAACACTAGACCACTAGACTAGACTACTGAGGCTCTGCACAGGCGTCTATCTACATGATCATTCCCTCTTGTCTCTTGAGCAGTACGAGCAAGGCGCTGGCGATCGCGTGGCGCGTTGCCACTACAAGGCGGCGGCTCGCGGCGGCCGCGCATGCGCACGAGCAAGCAACTTGTAAACAGGAAACCGACGTCTCCGCCTGACCCACATCCGTGCTCGCCGCCTGCACAACTCCAACAAAACAAACAAGCGCGCCGACGCTGCAGCGCAGCATCAACTATATTGTACATCCAAAAGTATGTCCGTCTGTCCTCCTGCCTCACCCCGCCATCCATGGTACATTTATTTTATTTTATTTTCACGGAACACCTACAGTTACATTAGACAAAGTTAAATAAATTGAATAAAATATTACACGAACCAATACTGCATCCTCTAATAATTATTACCTAAATAACAGCTGCCGCTAAAAGTGTATTGAAATTAAATCATTCTAATAGACATAGATCTAATCCGATCCTACTACTCGGGAGCTACTGGCAATCTGCTGGACTCATGAAGGACAAACACGTTCGTGAAGTGAGAGACGTAAGCGCGTAAAAGCGATACGCTGTCTCACACAATTTAACTCGCGATATTTTTTCATACCGCGTGCTCTAAACCGTTTCATAAGAATCAAACTCCAAAAAGAAAAGCTTGTTTACTTCTCAATGCGGTGATGATTCTACACCTCTGGATGGTGATCTGTGGGCATTGGTGATAACTACCATCAACCTGCCTGCGCTGACCCCGCCCCCGCACACAAGTACATTCCATCATTTAGTAAATGATCACAGCAAACGCCATCACGCGCCAACTATTCATGGGGAGATACACGAAACAGACGTTCGATTTGCGCCTCTGAAACTTGACACACCAAACGTAAACCAATGTCGACTTTATATTCAACGATCACGGTTCAAATTTAAATGACCCGTGTCCCATCAAAACCACACCAGAAGGAGCGTAAGTTTTTTCCTGTGTACACACACACATCTACTTCTCCTATAGTCCCTGTAACAGCCTGACGAATTTTCTTGCGATCGCGAATAACACTGGCCATGAGTATACTTTATGCAGTCGGGTAATGTTCATCAATTTGATGTTTTTCACCACCACCGTCATGCCCACCGGATGCATCTCGAGGAAACAGCATAAGCACATAAGAGCCACGACTTGTCGCCCTCAGTTCTCTCCGCCTGCCGCGTATGTGATTAAGCGTGAAATGGAGTATTAAATATGGTTCGGTTTCGAGGTTAACGGTCAGCTATTTGGGAGGACCGGGGGCGGCCCCCGCGCTCCTGAACGGAACGATAGCCTAGGGCTGCACCGATACGCGCGTCATCCCGGTACCGACTCCGATACAGACAGTGAACACATCAATTCTTAACTTAGAAAAATTAATAGTGTTTAGTAACAATCGCCCATTAACATCCGCATAAAGGTGCCTTGATCAGTCCTCCTTCTCTCCAAAGGGTCACCGAATACTCACACACTGCACGAAACGTGATAGCGTAGCCAACACATTAAAGGCGGTATTATGAGAGTGAGAGGTACCATCTGTTGTGCCAGCCGGATTCAGCTGCAGTACAACAACGGCACTACCTGTTATAAATAAAGTCTACTGTTGAAATGGTCTAACGGCATTGGATGGAAACACACATTTACAAGTGCTCGTAGATTAATCGGTATTGGTATCAACTGCAACCCTTCACAATGCACAAGTTATTGCAGATATATCGGTATTGGTATCAACTGTAACCCTTCACAATGCACAAGTTATTGCAGATATATGGGTATTGGTATCAACGGTAACCCTTCACAATGCACATGTTATTGCAGATATATCGGTGTTGGTATCAACTACAACCCTTCACAATGCACAAGTTATTGCAGATATATAGGTATTGGTATCACCAGCATCCCTACACTATTCAAAAGCTCCTGTCGATACACAGGAATTAGCATTAGCACCTGGTGAATTCCGAATTCACAAGTGACATTTGGCACCGGGTGCGTCCCTAATTTACAAGTGATCGCAGGTAGGTGGTAGGCGGTTAATACCCCAGCTAAGGCAGCAAGTTGTCCGAGGATGCGCGTGCGCTGCGCAGGGGCAGCCGGGGCTGTCGGCCGCGCTATATTTAGCCGCCGCCACTGAATCACGCGCCGCGGCTACACGCAGCCCATCTCTATCCGCCACATGTATATAATCAGCCATTATCCCTCCAGTGCTCTCCTGTTGCCAGTTGCGTACAACTGTTTGCTAAAACATCGTCATCATGAGCCTAGCAGACTACTGTTGGACATAAGCCTCTTTCAATGAATGCAAAGATGACCGATCTCCAGCAACCCGACTACTGCACGGAGATCAACTTCCCGCCTGGGGAATGGTCTTCATCTCCCCAGACGCGGCTTAGTGTTCCAACTGCTATCTCTTCTTTTACTCTCACTTATTGATCCTTAATATGAAAATTACTCTATTTTGGTGCTATAATTAACTCAACAAACGTTTGGTTGATTTCTCTTTTTACCATATAACGGCCACACCCGGAGGCTACACATACGAGTTGCCCTTTTACACTTTTCGAAGTACAACTTATTTACGCACGCTTGACTTAGAGAGTAGGCTGGCGAATGGATACCGAAAGCGTTACGGAAACCAGATCAAAGAACGTTACTATGACTTCATACTTTTTCATGCAAGCAGCTAGCGTCACTGATTTACAAGATTTGGTCACACCAAAAGCGTCAAGCAAAAATCTATAACAGAGAATATTCATTTGCTCCCGTATAACTTATACTATAAAACTGTAAGCAGATTATTTGGGTTGTCGCTGAGGTCCACGAGATGAGAGACAAAGATCTAAATGACTGGGCGTAACCGCGATCCGAGCAATTAGCGTAAATTGAGGTGCAGACCAGCCGACCAGCGATGGCCGAGGACACCAGTCCATGGTAACAGAGACCCTACTACAATGTACTAATGGGTAACATTTACAAAGTGCGCATTATTCCCAGTTTTTACCCAAGTGCGTAGCTTCCAACGTACGGATGTATACTTCTATGCTACATGCTACAACCTAGTGCTTAACGAGTTTTAACGTGTGGGGTGTCTTCAACTTGATTACGCGAGTCATACGACACGACTGTACCCTAGGCATTCGTGTTTTCCACGTGATAACATCAGATAAATCATGATCATGTGCATGAGAAAACATGCGCTCATAGTACAGTTCCGAATCACAGTATAGTTCGCAATGGGCGGAGCCGCCTACGAACAAGAGCGCCTCATTCACTACACCGGGCCATGTGATCGCTCGGATCGATCAGAAAATCGTTACCACGTAAAATTATTTAAATTTAATCTTAAGCTATGTTGATCCATTATGGACACCCGCCAACTTCCACGATCAGGGTAAATAATCAGGGCGCCACCAGCGCGTCAGTGCGAGTCGCTTGGCGATGTAAGTACAGGGAGCCTGATCATGCTAGCACGCAGGCGACAGCATCTATAGCATACGTTTTGGTAACCACCGACGTCCGTTAACGATGTACAGATGTGTTGCCTACTGCCAGTCAGTATTCCAACAGGCCGCTTGCTCTAGCCCGGACATGCCGGCCCGATTCAGCTATGGCAGCGATGGCACTACTACTTACAGCTGACATTAGCGAGACGCGAACGATTAGCAGACACGTTTGTTCCCGCCCGCAGTGTATTGTAGTCAGAAATCGCCAGCCGTTCCACAAATTACGTACCAGTTTACAAGTCACGCCTAATTACATAACGTCATACCGCACTCATTTATTAGTGCCAATCTGCCACAAAGCTCTCTAAATTATCACTAATTACCCGCTAAACGCAATAACATTTCCATTTTTTTTGTTCTAAACAGTCTTTCGTGCATTCGGTGACTCGTTATACAAATAGCGACTATTAGAGGAGGTACTTGTGTTTTTACCCAATTGTGGGTTATGTTTGGCGAGCGTATGTATGTAGATATCCAAGCCTGAACGGCGTGACACATTGACAACAACACATCACGTGCCGATAGATTAGTCTCGATAACGCGGCTAACGCTGGGTTGCCTCCAGTTATACAAAACTAGTCATTAAGTATAACTTAAGCATTCGGGTTTTACTTTGCAATAGGTTCCAAGTTGGCTTGATTTTCTTCTTAGTTGGATTATTGTAAGAGTATGCAATGCATCGCAATTTGCAGCAGATTCGGACTAGCTGCCGCGTTTCGTGCGACTTGTGAGAGAATGTGCGTAATCTGTCCTTGAGGAGTCGGAGCAAAAGAAGACAACGTATCGGCACATTAATAATACGGGTCTTTATGGGCCTCGCTAGTCATTTTCATTCTTTCACACTTTTCGTTTATCCCTGTAGAAGTTAAAAAACTCTGGTTGTACAGATGTTAATGGGCTTCGGCAGTCCCTTGCAAAAGAGTTCCACTACCCATTTGACCTTAAGCAATAAAAACGATATTATATTAGATTAAACATAATTTTATCATCTCTACAGGCAATAAAATCATAAAAAATAACATTGGAATATATAAAAATATGTGTTGACAGTCTAACGTCTGCTATAATCCGAGGAGAGAGGACACGTCCCACGCACAAATCCATCAAACCGTTTAAGCAGAGCTTGCCAAATATATATGTATATGTAATGCTGGCTGAAGCCCGCGACTTCGCCAGCGTTGACTACAGACAGAACCACCTGCAGATTTTAGTATCCTCATAGCTTAAGTGTTACTATTGGTACATAAACTACATTAGTACAATATAAATCCAAAAAAGCAATTACAGTATTATTAAGACGCGTGTACCTTGTTACATATAAGTTGTACGTCCTAGAATATAAGGGACAGTGCCATGCTGCTTTATGGCTGAATTGACCTGACATCGGGGAGGCAGATATTTGTTACACTATATTACCATCGCCCCCGTGCCTAGAGAGCACGTTAAGCCGCTGATCCTGCGCCTGATCTCTCCCCGGTCGTGTCGTGCTGCCGTCCCATCGGAATAGGAGAATGAGGAAACACGGAGTGCACTTGTGCCTGCACACACACTTGAGCACGATAGTTCACAAGTGTGTGTGCAGGCCGATATTCGGCTAGGACGACATTATTACCATTGTCATTTCATCTATAGTAGTAGTAGCCGATCCGGCTTGAGGGTAGTAAATTGGCTTTGACGTCCCTTGAAGTAGGACGGTGATGCTGAGCAACATACAAAGACCAAAGTCAGTACGTGACCATTCATAGCTTCTAGATAATGTAGATCGTTGACGAATAGCACCTGGCAGAGCCGTGTCAATGTTACACATAGGTTCGTGATCACACACAGGCACAGATACAAAGACAAATAGATACAAAGATGAGAGAATCTTATCTGATGGAGAAACGTGCAGTTATAGCAAGTTTACGTTTCGCAACCGAGTCTATCGCTGGAAAGCGGAGAGATAAAGTACACATACACGTGCCAGTGAGAGTGACATTGCCGCATTCCAGCGGAGCGGGACCAGCACGGCCAGGATAGTACCTATGGCTCCTATACCATAGACTATGGCAGCGCAATGGTTGCTAGAAGCGGGTCGGAAGGCGACGGGCCTGCATATTCTGAGGTGATGAAGAAGCTCTTTGTATCAGGAATAACGGAGCGAAACTTAATTAGAAAAACCAGACCTTTTAATGACTGTCGACTCTTGTGAGCATCCCCGCTCAACCAGAGATTGTGATATCAGCCACTGGAAACTTACATACTAAAAAAAGTTTCAATACCGCCGTTTTCAATGCAGGTATGGCGCTACCTCTTCTTTTGTTGAGCTATGCAAACTTCCGGAAATCCACGCACGTAGTGTTCATTACTATCCTATATATGTATGTGATCACAAACGCTCATCCGC
>JAFELO010000499.1:165416-192341 GCA_017140195.1 Eumaeus atala
AGTCCGTTAAAACTTCGGCACCGGTTATCTTAGAGAAGCCAAGAAATTGCTAGTATACAATTTAGAACATTCGAAAGCAGATGACAAAGTCAGTAACGGCGGCTCGGTGTCGCTGTCGCGGGGTCGCCGTCGGACCCGTAATTACGTCATACGGATTGCGTAAAAAATCCACCACCACCACGTGCCTGATTGATTGTTACATACTATAAAATTTTTCTTGGAACGTTTCTCGCGCTTGGCAGGACGAAAGAAACCATTAAATGGAATGCCCATTTAATGGTTTTGGGCGCACACCTTGCTACCTGGCGAGGATCGTATTGTACTACTGCACGTGTTCTCTAACAGCTGTGACTAAATCCTAACCACGACCAATAGAGTCCGGTTCAGTAGTACTTAGTAATATGTGAATATCGTTATTGACTCTCCCCAATAGACACTTCTGAAGTAAAACTCTGTAAAAGGAATGCTTTGCTGTATATCAGCTGAATGGATCCGCTGATCAGCAATGCTGTCGCGCTTCGTGCGATTAGTGTTCCTGGCAATCCATTGCAAAGGGCCTCTAACGGTCTTTTTTATAGAATAGGGGGGCGGGCTACGAGCATGCGGAGCCTCTTTACGACTACCTACGCCCATGAATATCCACATAATTACTATGCATATGTGTTTCCTCTCCCCCCCCCCATGGACCACCTGCTACTCAGAACCCGCACGAAACGCGATGCACTACCTCCTCTTATGCAGCATGGCACTACATCTTCCTAACCTCTCTGGGCGGTAATGTGCGTCGTAGTCAATTTTGATGTAGTTTAGTAACAGGTAGTGCCATGCTGATTTGAATTGGGCCGCACGACCGGAGACTCAGGGGGGGGCTCACATCGCAACGCATCTGCGTAACCTTAACCGTGCGAATGATGGAGCTTCGATTGCGCGTTTTGATTCCTTACGCTAAAAAAAAGTTGAACTCAATGTTCGCGTATTTTATATTAGCGCGTTTGAATCATGTTTACTTCATGAAGTATATAGTATTCATGTATTTGTATAACATAAACGCAGCGCTTCTCGGAAGTGCAGAGGCAAATGGAATAAACTGGAGTTGCTGTACCTGCCTCGCACGGCGCTGGCCGGCTGCCAACTCCTAACGGACACATACTTTTGGCAGCAGTTTTCAACCCGGGTTCGAAGTTGTTACATCAATGGTCTTCGTATTCCACTTTAACGCGTTTTTATTAGGTCGAATGTAATAAAAATTGGCAAACTAGATTGTGTGAATATACTTTAACTGAGCAGGTTTGGTGATAGAGTTCAATGGTAGAGTACACATCCAGTAGAGTAAATGACACTTGATGTAATTGCAAAAAAAATGTGGAATTGGGTAGAACTTTACTTTTTATATTTATAGTAGGTACGTTAGAAGCAATTGTATTAATACCTTGTTATTCCTTCATTCCTAAATAATGTATGCAGTAGACATAGGACAAGTTGTTTTTGTAATACACAGATTAAAGTTTTAACGGAACACACGTGGTCTCCAGACGTCGGTCTGGGTTACGGCGGCACATGCACATGCCCGCCGTTACGGCTGGACCAGTTGATCGCAAAACTAATTAGTTGGTATGCTACTCTGTTTTCACTGTAATGGTTAAAATATACTTACTTCAAACTTTACAAATATATAAAAGCAAAAGTATTTTGTTTTTTTTTATGATTTTTGATGGCAAATGAGGGAAACCTGCACATAAAAATACACGAACCAGCCGACCAGAGTATATGAGGATGCGTTGCAACCCAAAAACGCTCCCGGTGGGTCATTCGGACTCTTGCTGTACAAAATGACTGCATGATCATCAATTCAAAATAAATTTCTGTTAGCCAGAGTTGACTGGTTGTGTGATCTGTGCTGACTGGCCTGAGGAGACTGCGAGCAACAGCCCAGCTCAAACAAGCACTTTGGACGTACACCACATACTGTAGATGAGAAGGTTAGCTCATTTATATGCCAGGAAAAACTAACTACTTAGCCAGAAATGACAGCTGCGTTAGCACAGGCACAAAATAGAACTTAGTCATATCAAACAGAGCATATCCTTTAGAGCGGCTACAGAGGGCAGTCGAATTGTTTGTGTGGGTGAGGCAATTACAATGATTGAATTGTGCCGTGTACACAACGTCGCCGGGTGCAGGTAGGCCCACGTGGTGGGAATGCGTAATACACAGGCGACTTGTAGCGCACACGACATGTATATAACACTGCCTGTATATAACAAGCCTGGGACAACAGACAATAAAATGTAACTTTTAGAGTTGCGCACGGGGCTGCTTTGCTTTTTGTCTATAAGATTGACGGGAAATGTACCCAGGAACGCTAGGCAAGATCAAACAGAAATTCATGTCAGCAAACTTTTGTAGCTTCTGCGGGTACTTTTAAAGACTTGTGACACCTTAGCCTAGCCATGACCGCGGTTGCTGTAGAGCTTATAAAACGTCGGACTTGTTAAAAACTAAATAAACAACGATAAAACCCGTAAGAGTAGTTTTATTATAAAGAGTAACATTTGCGTAAATATAAGACATGGACACAGAAAATTACACTTTCTAGTTTCTAACAAAAAAAAAAAACAGAAATTCTAATTCACTTCAATCTAGTATAACCACTAATCAAAGCTTCTAAATCAACTCAATCAAACGGAACAGCCGTTATTGCGCATGTTTTAGCGATTTCACGATTAAAATATAAAGCTATAGTAACAAATAGTGAGAACTGTGATCCATAATTGTGGGCGTGAGCCTGGATAAATCCGGTGCCTAACGGACAAGCCCTCCCTAACATGGAAAAATATCGCGGTATATCTAAATTGTGTCAGTTCGGAAAATTTGATTCTCTACGTCATATTATTAATACTGAACAACATTGTTTTTATCCTCGACGAGGAGCAGAAGGTAACTTGCTTCATTTCACAGACGTCTTATTGTATGCCATGAATAAGAACTATCAGGTAGATACTATTTATGCAGATTTCGACAAATGTCTTGTTAAAATTTGCCATCATACACTATTATTAAAGCTTTGGAATCTTGATATTCATGGAGATCTCTTCCGCTGGATAAAATCTTACATAGGTAATAGAAGCCAGGCTGTTGTTCTAGGAGGCCATCGTTCATCTTATAGAATAGTTACTTCTGGAGTCCCACAGGGATCGCATATTAGCCCACTATTATTTAATTTGTACGTAAATGATATTCATAACTTTATACATACACCAAATTTATTGTTATACGCTGACGATACAAATATTTTTAGAATTATTAAAAATTATGATGACTGCAAAATTCTACAACAGGATCTCTTGCTTTTTGAAAAATATTCTCTTGAAAATAAAACGTATTTAAATCTAGATAAATGTTATGTTATTAGTTATGGTAGGACTGTAAACACATATAATCATAGCTATAATCTTTGTAATATAACACTTTTGAGAGTCACACAAATTCGAGACTTAGGAGTTACTATGAACTTCAAATTAACCTTGGTACATATAGATAAAATTGTTAAAAAGCGTATAAAGAATTAGGTTTTATATTAAGAATAAGTAAACCATTTAGAAATCCCAAAACTTCTGCCGAGTACCTCGTAGATGTGAGCGAACATGCCTGAGAAGGGATTTATTTTTTATATCAAGTGGTAGAACATGTTACGTTAATAATAATTTCATAAGAAGAGCCTGTAAATTTTATAATTCAAAATTACCTATTCTGGACCTATTTGCATTTACACCTTTGGTTTCTTTAAAAAAAACTTTGAAAAAGAAATGCTAAAATGTAACTCATAAAATGTTATGTTAAATTAGTGTAAAAAAAATTTGCAGTTATTAACTTTCATTGCGTATTTTTTAAAATGTTATGTACTAACTTTTTGAGTGAAATTTTCGGATATGTACATTGATGATCAAAAAGAAAAATTAGAGGGAACTGTAAGTCTTTATTTAGTATATTTTGTAATTATTATTCATATGTAACACTGTTTGTTTCTGTAATAAATAAATAAAAAAAATAAAAAGAAATAATGGGCTTAACATTATGCATGCAAGTCGTGCTAACCCTGAGAAATATAACAACCTACCGTAATCAGTTAACCGTCCGTCTTTACCGGGCCCATAGCAGGCATCTTTCAATGAACGTCAATATGACTCGCATCCAAGCCGGAGGCAAGGAAACGGTACCAAAACTGCTTACGACAAATATCTGAACATACGTTGCTGCTGTGACATGTCTTTCCTGTTGTTTGCTGAATATACTTTTGTGGGAGTGCTTTTTAACAAGGGGCAGTGCGCGCTACAAGAAATACATACTTTCAAGCTTAGAAGTAATTGGCTCCACATGTATTTCAACTCAATTTTCAGTATCATAACGTGTCATATGTTGGAAGCCTCGTTGTTTTCTATATTTGAACCATGGTTGGGACTACATGACATAAATCAAACCTCATCAGGGTCCGATCGGAGGCAGATTCACACGAGACAACACGACCTCGAGGGTCACCGGCCGGGTGACCTGCGCAAATGATTGAATAATTGGGCTCCCGGAGAGATCGGGGGAGAGGTCACTTTAGTTTCCCCGTCCACACCAGCAATTACTCTTTATTCACTCGCGCTCTACACATTAAAACAATAATGTAATTCGTCCAATAAACGGCCGTGCTTCCGCCGCGTAATGTCCCTGCGGCCTCTTCGGGTTCAGCTGTTATCTGTACTAATGTTATAAAAAGGAAACATTTGTTAGTTTGTTTGTATCGAATAGGCTCTGACACTACCGGACCGATTCGAAAAACTACTTTACCGTTAGACTCCTACATCATCTGTGGTGAATATATTACCCTTACTAACACGGTAGGGATCGTTATGAAAGCTGCGATAATGTAGCCAAGTCTGAAATTATTGACGATGCCGAAATTAAAATTTGTAATTTTTGAAAGCGATGTGTTTAAGTATGTATGAAATCTGCCTCAAGAGGTGTCGTTGTTATAATAGCTATAGCTTCGTCCTATATACCAGAGGGCCTGTCTGCAGAGTACTCCTGTAACTCTAAATACTAGAAGGTTATGTTTTCTTTCTTCTGTGACGCCGGACTCTTGCGATGGGTGACTGCGGAACCCTACATTGAGCGTGGTACAACTGGGCCAGTTGCAGGCTACCGGAGCCCACGCACCGCCGCGTCATGTCAAAGGCAGGACATCAAACGTCACCGGCCACGTACTACTCACACCAACCACTAGTTATAACCCGACGGAGCGACAATTCAAACTCTTTTCCGAAGGACTAATCTCTACATATGACCCTTGGCTTCCTCGACAATATTTATTGAAGCTTGCCACGGATTTAAATTCTGGATTTTTATAGTACAGGGGGTTAACGAACAGTAGCATTTTGTTAACTACCGACATCTGCATAATTCTTGTGCAGACGTCTTGCCTTTCCCTCATCATCCCCTCCAATTGGCCACGGGAAAGTAACCGCACAAAACACAACAACTTAGCTGGCGAACTGGACTTTGTGGCGGTTTTGTGAGCGAGAGGTCCCTTCCCGGTCGAGCTCGCCCAATTTTAGTGCAATGGAGCATGGCACTACTTCTTACAACAGAAAGGTGTCTGTGTAAAATGGGGCAAATAGATAGCTTTTACATGGATAAAAAACAATATAATTTGGAAATGTTCATAAACACAGCCACGTGGTAACTTTCCATCAGACAAGACAATAGACAAACGCAACCTCGCAAGACTATTATAGATCGTAAAAAAACTATTCACACATACAAATTCGCTTTCGTTCCAACGACATCAATACTAAAATATTAGTACTCAGTATATAATATAAAGCTGAACAGTTTGATTTATTAGTCTGAACGCGCTAACCTCAGGAACGACTAATTCGATTTCCAAAATTATTTCGGTGTTAGGGGGTGAGCCTACTCATCGAGGAAAGCTCTATATACCATCAGGCCACAGCCACTGTTGCCGCTAGTCACAGTGTACTGTTTGGTCTATGTGCGACACCTTCGAGTGGAGAGACATAGAGAAAAAACGAAAAGGATATGTTTTAGGGCCACACAAATCTTGAACTCGTAACGCGAGGACTGCTTACCCCTGTTCCATTCGCTACGGACCGCTCAGAAACTCTGCCTCATATGATAATTTTGTAGTCCGTCTGTCTGTACTCACAAGATATAGTGTGTGCCGGAAAAGGTTTTAATGATCATATTTATAAATACGGTACATAACATGGTCCGGGATGTCCCTGCCTAGGTAGTGAGCGTGTACTTAACTAGTGAAGTATCCTACTTAATGAGTTTAACTAGCGAGTGAAGTGGTCGGCGGGTCGCGCGCGCAGGAAGACGCACGTCTGCGCTGCCCACTCTCGGCCGCCGCTCGTGACTGCGTTACATTATTTATTCATCAGTCGCACCGGGGGAGGCGACGGAAATATTCAATTACCCTCGGAGACAATGCGTATAGGTCGCGCGGTGAGTTTACATTTACGAAACTGATGGAAATGCATCTGTACAAGAGCGCGCGACGGGAAGCTCCTAGGCGTGAGTTTCACTCATTAACAAAGGAACAAAGGACCTATAAGCTACCACACGCTGGCCACAGACCACGAGGCACTCGTTTTGCGTCTGATCATGCAAGCACGCTCGTAGGTCCGCGCGGCCGCTGTTGTAGGCTTCGTGTATCGCAATGGATAACGTGCTCGAGGTACTCATAGCCTCGTCTGCTGGCGATCAGCCGAGCCACGCCCAGAGCTCGCATCTTGGAAAACTTTATTTACAATACAAAAGCCGAGCACGAATGTTAGCATTGGTGAGACGCTAACAAGCCAAATGTCCCGGCGCGGGAGGGGAGGGGGGGGCCTGACGGATTTGGCCGTGAGCACGGGTGGAGCTAACATTTGTTGCTTGTGCTGCTTAATCCTTTGGGAGACAAAGGGCCCTATCCGATAAATTTGTCACGAGCACTGGGCTTGTGAAATGTTCTAAGACGGTCTGGCTCCCGTTGAACTGATGAGTCAGTCATTGCCGGATGGAGCATAGACGCAAGCGGTTCGTGGCGCTATCGAGAGGGAATCTATCTCCAGCAATGGCCTATCCGATGATAATGTTTAATTATGCTATAATATATAATACTTATATTCGGTTGTGACACTTGTGGTGAGTGTCTTTACCTGGATGCTTGTACTATTAGTTTTGGGAGCACTTGTCTATGGTAGCGTCGCTCGCCAAAGTTGTAGCGCCAAAATCAATTATATATTACTAATGGCGTCCGCGTCGTTAGCGATCTTTTTCACTCTAGTTAATTAACAATGGCGTGAACTGCCGCGACACGCTACTCTATTAAAAGCATTATAAAATTGTAAGTATATATCAGTATCACTCCATAGAATAGTTGTTAGGCGTAGCAGTTAGTAGGGCGAGTACGATACTTAAGTCGTTATTGGAAAACCAAATGTGTTTTTGATAGTGTAAGGGGCTAACGCAGTCAGAACATTTTCATGACTACCGACGCACATAGACATCAGCGTTATTGTCATACAGACGTGTTGAACCACAATGGACCAACGAAAACTCTAAAACCAACAGAAAGGCGACATCATATTTGTCCTTTTTGCGGCGGTGTTTTGTAAGATACAGCGCTACTTCTTACACCACACCACATGTTGATCCACAACCAGGTGGTGAGCGTGGGATAGTTCACAGATCTCGGAGAGCGGAGACTCCGGCGTGTCTCTCCGTCATTATGAAGAGGAGTTATAGCAAGGAGAGATAAGGGCCGACGATGATGATTACTTCACTATTTGAATTTGACCAAACGCCCACAGTTCCTCAAGTGGAAGCAGTCCCAAGCGACTCCGACAGGATATCCGTCCTAGGTCCAGCGACCCTCGCGTGGCGTGAGGCGTTGGTGTTCATTATGTAAGGCCAATGGTGGACTGCGGTGTGTCGACGACACCAGACAAGCTATCGTTGTTTTCAGTGTTTAGGCTTTAGCATGACATATTTTGTGAGATACTTTACCGATAGTATTTTGTTAAAGTTCAGAACGAAACGTAATCCGACCACAATTAAGTAGCCTATGTCATCAAATCTTGATAATTAATAGATTATACAGGAAAGTGTATTGTTATATCTCCACGCCAGGTTCCTGGAGCCATAGAGATTCTATTTATTTCTGGGCCCGAAGAGTGAACCGAGCGCAAAGCTGTGTTGTTTCTGTTGTTCGTAATTGACTTGTAAGTTCGGTATGAGATACTAGCCAGTAATCTTTGAATCTTAGTTTTGTCAATAGTTATCAATACAAAACTGATTTAAACAAAGCGTGGATTGTATGCATGTTAAAAACTGGAAATGGTATGGAGACGTTTATGAACTTTACAAGGAATTCCTGGGAAATGTACTATTTGGCATTTAATTTACCTCATTTTTTTACTGATCTACGCAGCACAAATAGTCCAGGAGATTGATCGGGTGAAGACGTGACCTCATATCATAGAGCCCTCGCATATTTTTTCAATAGATCACGATCAAGTTTCGACCATTCGACACTAGTAGTAAAAAAAGACTGTAATTTCAATTGTTCTTTCAACACACAGCAAGGGCCCTATAGCAGCGAGCGCGGCACATTGGAGGCCGCGAGCGGGCTGGAGGAGCCTTTCACCGACGCCGCCGCAACAGGTTTGTGGTCTGTTCGGCCATTATCAACGCGCTCATTGTTGCGCTCGATACATACTGATGAGGACAACCGGCAGCTGCCGCATGCATTACCGTCTTTCTATGGTTCCGTAACTCAAAATAAAAACCCTTATAGCATCACATACCAGTCCGTCCGTCTGTCAAGACATTGTTTCGTAGTAACGCGTGGCAGGGCCCTTGAAATTCATGTTGGATACTCAGGTCGGTAATCTCATGAAATACATTAAATTAAAACGTCCTTATGTATTTTGCACGTCCTATTATTGATGACCTAATAGATCAACCACATAAGGTACTTCCCGATTCATGAATTTTGGCAAAAAGCAGGACCGTAATAAATAAAATGATTTATGTTCTGACCGTAGTCCACTGCCTTAAACCGCCTGAAACTACTTCACGTTCACACATAAAAAAGTAAATAGAAGAGGGTGTCTCCGAACTCCCTACTTAGCAGGCTCACCGAACCCTCAGTGCATGTGAGTTCCATGAACTTGCATAATAAACTAAGCATCTTCAGACCGTTGTTCGGGAATAGCAGAAATACGAAATTAGTAAATAATCATCATATCACCGAAATAAACCGTCACAAAATTCAATTTGTTATGTATAAGAGCAGGCGTTTATGATCAACTTTTACGAGTTATCGTGCTCGTGCTGTCCATTGGTAAGGCACAACAAGTCTACGTGATTACTGAAGCCCATAAATGTCCGCACAACACAAGGCAGGTGACACCCTACTGGTGCAACATGTCTTGACTTCCGGTAATGTGGTATCGAAACTCTACTTTAACAGCTCCATATCACCATATTTTATGTACAAAAAGTTTTGAAAAGTATCTCGCCGATCACCCCAGTTTCCACTGCAATACATCAGTGATATTCATATCCAGCCAGTGTTCCTCAAAGACGCAGCTGCCAAAGCCCGGAACACCGCGACTCTCTCTTACTTACGTAACGCAGAGCAGGTGGTGAATACTTGCTACCAAATTATAATATTATCCTTGTAGCAGCGCCACATGCTTGTCTGTTTCTACTTTAGATGGACTTCACTTAGTAGTTATGCCCACTGATTCGGTCCACTAGGTGTATTGTCACCACAAGGTAACAATATTCAAACTTCATGTGAATGAACCTAGGATTTTTCGAGATTTTGGAGTATAATGAGAAGATTTATTGAGTGCTATGAAGAAATACAACGTGTAAAATCGTGTGAAAGTGCGTAACGCTTTACTACGCGTACGTCTCAAGCGAATCTTTCACGTCAGAATCATGTTTTTTTTTTCTTATTATTAAACTTCACGTTAAACTCCAGTCAGATCTCGGCTTTGACACATTTCTTTTTCAAAAATCCCTTTTATTCCTATGAAATAGACCATAGCATATGTATACTGTATACTGGGGGTATCGACGTGCGTACGTACATTTCTGTGCTCTGACCTACAGCCATAGACGTTGTCAGATTCGTCTCGACAACTCTTGTGCTAACAAGTACAAAAAAACAAAATGGTACGTTTTGTACACAAATTTGCGAGTCTCAATTTTTTTTTTCTTCTCAAACCCATCGAGTGGGGATTAGTAGAGGACTTGTCAATAACGATTCCAAAGAAATGTGTAACTTGTAGGTTAATAAAAAATAATAAAAAGCCGTCACTTAAAACATTTTAAAAAATCAAACAGTACACAGTACAGTAACTAGTCAGTTAGAAGCCCGACTGCAGAAGCAGCTACAAACTGGTCTTATTCTTTTCTGTCCAATTTTCACCGTACCGACCATTAGGATGAATGGTACCTCGATCGACCAAGTTGCTTGGGGTATACATAGACAATGCTAGATCCTTTGCGCTGCATGGGGTTTTGATAGGCGAGAAAGCCAGCTCTTTCGCGAAGGTCTCACGTGTCTCTACCTCCTCGTGGGGTGTGAAGTACCGGGGACTTAGGTTCCTGTACCACGGAACCTACATTGCAATCCTAACGTATGTATGCTGCAGCGCTTTAATGTTGACACTCTCACTTGTATGTTGTACGTAGTACATCATTACGCACCAAAAGACCAGCTCTGATTTTATTGACGAAGGCCTACAGGTCATGCAGCAGTGCGGCGCTACCAATATCGGCCGGCGTTCTGCCTGACGATCTGGAGGTTTTTCGAGCGGGCCGCGTGCAGGAGTGCGCGGGGCCTTAAAGGCAAGATTCGCAAAGAAAAGAAAAGCGTTATCGCGGACGATATCATCTCCACTTGGCAGTCACGGTGGGCCGTGTGTGTCGACGGGAGGGAGCCGTACTGCTTCTTTCCAGAAGTTACAACGCGTCTGACATATCAATGGGTGGAACGTTATTTCGCAGATACAAACAGGGCACGGGCGCCTTAGAGGTCGCCTGCACAGGATGGCGTTATGTGGCCTGCCATCATGTCTTTGCGGTCATGAAGGTGAAACCAGAGACTATGGGAATGTGACTTGTACAAAAACGAGCGAAATGTTGGACGGCATCAAACGGACGACAGTAGGCCCAGTCTATCACCAGGGTTTGGTCGCAACGGAACAGAGTTTTAGGACTGACGAAGCTGATGAAAACATCTGTCTTTGTGGTGTCAGGCTTCTGAAAGGGCAGAGTGAAATAACGAGAGGGCACTTAAATAATGTGTAGGGAGTCAAGAATTTCACGTTGGGGAACAGAGCCGGTGAGCAAACTCCCGTGCATCTCCCATGATTCGCTCCGTATACCGAGAGGTTTGCAGGAGCATGGGTGGAGGCGGGTAAGTGTCTAATTTTCAATTTTATTTCTTTATTAATCGCGGAATCCGATGCCGCCCTCGTACGCCGTTGCACGTACATGGAAGTGAATGCACGCAACAAAAGCTGAGGCTTGTTGATGCTTATTTAAGTGATCACAAACCAAAATATCGACTGGATTGTAATGTTGGTATAAAATCGCAGCCCTCGCTGCTACCGTGTGTGCGAGCGTCGCGCCAGATGTGCGGTGTCAGGGGGAGGGTATGTGCGCAGGGGTGCGCGGGTGGCGTGACCTGTAGCGCGCATTAGTTGCACCAGAGAGTATAATATCAAACACGATATAGCGGCGTTATATATACATTTGAGAATGTAATGTTGTACCACATACTACTGGTAGGGTCACTCTCGGCCCTACTACACCAACAACAAGTGCCAAATACTTGACAAGCGTTGGGGTGGAAGCTATTATTAAAAAAATTACAAAAAGGGTTTAGAAACGGTTAAATATAATAGACCAGTAGCTAAACAAACAAGAAACTTTGAAGAACCCTTTGTCTATAATATACTAATGGTTGTCGCGCGGTTTTTATAGCATAGGGCAAACGAGCAAACGGGTCACCTCATGTTTACCATGAGATGACCCGTTTGCACATCCGCGTCCACAGGTGTCCTCAATACGAGGGACGTTCGGAAATACAGATGGTGAGCGCTCCTAAAAGAGATAATCCACGGGCGGCAATTACGCGTAAAACGCAGGCATTCGTGTGGACTGCAGTACTCCATGGTGAGGGCGGAATTATACATCTTGACGCGGTGTCTGATGGATAAAACAGAGCTGCAGTTCAAATACGGACACTACCGGTAAAGTCCCGTGATGAGTACATATAATGTTGCTTTGCGCTAGGGAGCCTTCCTCGACACCATCCGAACCGATACTATCGTGTTTGTTGGATCCTTTGGGAGATATGTGAAATAGAGGGCAACGCATATATAGTATCGTGTAGATATTTATAGTCATGTAGGTAGTTGCCACAGGGCGCCGACTGCATCCCCACCATGGTTCAAGTCTTGTCGGGGCGGTGGGACTTAGTAGCTTGGGGTGAACCCAGACGAAGCCAATTGAACCGAGGTGGATCGTTGCACCCCTCTTATAAGAAGAGGGAGCTAAAGAGCGGGAGGAAGTACTGTTGATACCCCTAGATTATTACTTTGATACTTATAAGAAGAGGTGACAAAGAGCAACAGGAGGAGGCGCTTTTGCGCAGAGGGCAGGGGGTGAAGATGGGGATCTCACCCCGTTGCACTGTCCCAAAGTTGCGTTGGGTTGGCCTGTGGTGCGGGGCAACAATGCTGTGGAAGAGCCGGCGGTCCCTTAGAGAACTGACTAGCCGTCGAGGTGCCCCGATGATTTGTTGTTCCGGGTCACCTCACCAAAGGCGGCACTGATGGCGCTCGCGATGGTTTATGTGGGTATAGGGCGGCACTATAATGTATCGCGAACCCCACTTATCACTGGACCCCACACAGGTCCAGCGAAGGCGCGTAACCGACTGCTCGCCCCGTATGGTATAGAAGCTGTAATTAAACAAACCGTGAAAATCCCTCTCTCTCCAATAACGCGCTTGCCTCTAACACACAGCCCACATGCCCAAGCGGGTACGGAACATCGCAATGCAAATAACGCCTTGTTATGTCACGTACCAGACGTGTATACCCAGCGTGCTAACATACCGCGACCAACTTGGTCTGATTAATTCACTTGACACTGATTTAATCGACATCTGCCGCATGGCTCCTTATGGTTAATTGCGTAGTAGGTAACATTTGTATGTATGGCCGGTTTACATTTAGCAAAACCTATTACAACTCGTATGTACTGACGTAAGACGATCTCCGTGCAGTAGCCGGTCCGGGATAGATGCGACTTAAGGGATCGGCTGCCTTGGCGTTCATTCAGAGGCCTGTGTCAAAGAGCGATCCGATAAGAGCTGATCATTATAATCATGGTGACGGAGTGGAGAAGCATGTGCAATGTTCATATCTATTCTGTTCGCCGTGTGCACGCATACGTATCGGGCTTATTAAAAACTATTCAAAATTGTTTAAATGTCTTGCTTTTCACAGACGGCCGGCTATTGTCGATAATTTTCATCCGCACGGTTAACGGCAGACGCGTTCCTCGTCCTGCCGGCAGACGCGTTCCTCGTCCTGCCGGCAGACGCGTTCCTCGTCCTGCCGGCAGACGCGTTCCTCGTCCTGCCGGCAGACTTCCTCGTCCTGCCGGCAGACGCGTTCCTCGTCCTGCCGGCAGACGCGTTCCTCGTCCTGCCGGCAGACGCGTTCCTCGTCCTGCCGGCAGCGCGAGCCGATGGCTGTCCCAGACACCGTCTCGGTTACGGCAATGGCGTCGGCTCTTGGCATGTTTGTGGTGTGATGCAAAGCACCTCAAGTAATCATGGTGACCAACATCACCCTCATAACTCAATAATGGCCTCTTGTAATTCTGTGGTTAACTTTAAAAAAAAACTGCGTATTTCTGTTCCAAATAGTGACTCGAGTTTACCCAAACAAACATGATTCTGAAGTGATAGGCGAGTAGGACACATAAGCGCAGTAAGCATTACTCCTACTCAACCACTGGTCACACCACTATGCACCTCATATTTTTATCATATGCACATTCAGTTATTTCTTTAGGGAGTAAACACCAAAAACTTGATATTTTTTGGTGTTTTCTAGACGAGCTTACCTGTCAGATGTTATCTATTTTGAAATTGAAGCCAAGGTCCAGACTGCTTGCACATAGATTAAAATTATATTTACTTAGGATCTTCGAATCCCAATCGTGTCAGTAATTTGTGATAAAATTGCTTTGACTACTTTGTGGTATCTTTTTTCATAAAAAATAGCTGGAGTAACAGTTCAGTATTATTATCATACATTATTTGTTTTTAAAGTATAATTGTGATTGTTGTCATCCCTGGGTAATTAGCAACAGGCTAGGGTAGCATCAGCGGACATCAAGACTTGACAGTAAAATGAGTATATTTAGGAAAGAAAAACTGTTGAGGGTCCATAATAAAAATAGAACTGTATTTTCATGATAATATAAAGTACAAATGGTCATATGCTTAGAATAAACTCTCGCACTAAGAACAGTATTTCAAAATACAGGCTTGAAGCTGATGGCCCATTGGAGATAGGGGCGGCCCTATCTCCAATGGGCCATCAACTTCTTACAAACCAAAGAAATGCGACACTGGAGAACCACTGTAGGCCAGATCTTGTAAGCGAGAGGTACATCCCTGGTTGTGCCGGCCCGATTCTGCTGCTGTTAAGCATGGCACTGCCTTTTACAAATATTTATTGTATATCCCATAAATAATCAATTTATTCTATTTTTTTGTATAAGTTGTTATAGCTTAATTGTCTAGCTATCACACCACATTAAATACAGCCACATTAAATGAGAATGCTGTCAGTCTTTGTGTTCTTGGTAGGCCTGTGTTCACCTATTGGATACATAACCCTAAAATCTACAAAAGTAACCAATAGAGGCTATTGTTTAAACTATTTGTCTTCATTTTAATATATGTAGGTAGTAAATAATAAAAAAATGTACATGCATGACAGTAACTGTAAATAAGTGCATCTGCTAAATGATACTGGTGCCATATAAATATGTTCAACATTTGCTGATGAATTCAAATCTATCTGTGTGCCTATGCATTATTGCTAATAAAACTCCAACATAAAACAGTTTCCAAGTGGTTGCAGATTGGAATCCAAAATTCTGGGAAAGTAACAACAATACCTTCAAAATCTGTCTGATTTAATCTTTAAAATATTTTTTTAGCCAATTCAAAGAATCTAGAGATGTTCGGAATAATTTTGTTACATTAGATTGTAGGGCATACTATAATTAAACACTTCTGTTATTGTACACATTGTAACCAATACAAAATCTAAATTATGTTGTGGCATAGAAAGCTCTTTGTGATATTTGGTGTGAATTAAAATAGTGAAAAAAATATTAATGCCAACATGGTTTACTAACAATCAAAACACAAAGAAAAAACTTCAATTACTTATGGTACATAAAAGCAGCATTTGGCTTTTTTTGCAAGTCTGATTTGAAAAGACAACAAGATCCTCAGTGCAGTTTCTCAATCTTTCTAATTATTCGTTTTAAGATAATCCTTAGTGAATAAGTTCACTGACAAAGCAATGAATTAGTAGACCAAAGTCAAAAAAGGTCCTTCAACAACACAATAATTCATTGATATTTTTTTTATTTGCTCCTATCATGACTAGAAATTTGTTGTATATTTATACATACGGATTTTATTGTCTTATAGTATTATGAGTTCAAAAATGTTTTGAATGTAGCGCAAAGTATTTCAAAGTCTGTATTATGAATAAATGAATTAAATTAAAAGAACTTACTATTGAATGCAGCTAATTTTCTGGTGGAACCCAAACGCTTCATTGGCGTACGGGGTTCCAAGTCCCGATCATCCAGAACGGGGGCTTCCGTCTGGGTCGGCGTCGTTGTTCCAGAAGCCGACATTATGTAGTTTATTAATACGACAAGTTTCTCAAAATATTAGCACTTAGAAAACTTGACATGTGTTTAAATGTTAGTCGTTCACTTTATTTATTTTTAAAGCACAATATACAAGTATCGAAAGTAAAAATTAAATTGTTCTCTAAATTAAACACCTGTAGCCGGTTTAGAACAAAAGTTAAAATAACACTAATGAAACTATTTTGAATATTCTTGTGTGTAGAACAGAGTAACGTTCATTACACATCACAACAAAATAATGTCTAACAACGAACTAGAATACGCAACAAAATCTTTAAATCTCGGATAAGACTTGCATTCAACATAGCAGCTGTGATACGGCGGCTTCTATTTCGTTAACTGTCGGAAAAAATACAAATACAAATAAAAAGCATTTCAGTGTTGCCAGCTATCACCATTTACTAATTAATATGTATGTCTGGTAATACCAATCACAAACATAAAAAAATAAACGTGAATTTGTAAATATAACATTAGTTATATCTTACTAATATTATACCTATACCATATATGGTAATTATTAAACTTCTGGATAACAGCTTTTATCTCCTTTTATTATTAATAGACAAACCGAACCAAACTATATCATCGCTTTATTCTTATATCTTTTGTGTAATTTAAGTAAGGAATATTGTTTTGTGCGAGCAGCGAAGTTATTTACATATATATTAATATAAATAACTTCACTTCTTTTACTAAACAATATTCTTATCTATCTATGGTTTATCATATCATATTCTAATTTCATACATCAACCGCATTTAATAATGTGGGACTGTTTCATACTTTTACCATCAGCATATAATACATAGGACTACACGTAATACGATTAAAATAATTAAGTGGGATGTTTGTGTCTTTATAGAATAGAGGGCAAACGAGCATTCCGAGCCTTTTAACGGCTACCGACACCCATGAACATCCACATAATTAATATGCCTATGCGTTGTCTTCCTTCTTCAGGTATACTACTTTCCCCGCGTGCCTGTAAACCATAATTGACTATGCTCCTACCGTGGGCTCCATAGACCTGATTTTATAACAATAAATGGGAAGATGTTTAATTGTTTAAACATCAACTCTTTGTCAATTTCCTTATGATTGTATGAATTTTAAGGAAGTTTCTGCAGTGGCGTCACCTAAAATCATGTGTCTTGACCTGAGTCTAATAAACATTTTAAGCATCAGATCAGTGAATCCAACTTAGCCGTAACTGTTCGAGTATGATCTTGTTGAATGAAAATCTGCTAAATGGAAATGCTGTTTACTTTTATAACTTTATATAATCGGATATCCTCTCTGGATCGTAAATAATGCAGAACTATTTGTAATAGGAATAGACTCCAAATTTTAATAGGCATTATGCAGTAACGACGTACAGATCGAGGCATATATAATATACATAGAGAAGGGAAACACACAGATATAACATACATACAGAGACGCCAGCATAAAACGCGGCCGTCTAATTCGAAAGAGCTGCAAATGTGTATCACCCTCTCTTTTTTCTCATTCATTTCTTATTTCTCAAAAGTAATTAATTCTCATCTCCAATCTCCATTAACTAAGACGAACATCTGCCTAGGGCTTCCCTCCTCTATCTATATAGTAGGATTTACATATCCTACGTATTATGTATATTACTACGGCCAAATTCGGCTGCATAGCGGTACGGCACTACCTCTTAAGATTATCAAATTACATGAAAGTTAAGGAAAAGAAATTATCACTAGAGGTGGAATAAATTAATAGAGTCATATAGTGGGTACGTTTAATATCAAGTGTAGAGTCTGATGGTGGCGTCCGCGCCCGCTGCCGCCAGCCACGGTTGGGTGGGGTGGAAGCGTATGTCGAGCACGCACAGGTCGTCGCGTTTGTCCGGTCCCTTTAACTGTTTCAGTGGCACCAGGAGTGGGTTTTGGAGCAGGTCGCTGTGGGATTAAGAATATTAGTAAGGTGATCTCACAATTCCGCTTTTTTTCAATTTTTTTAATTTTATTTTTATATTGTAACCACCGAGGCAGTCGGGTCCGCCATAAACGACATCAGACGCGGTAGCATGACACCATGACCATGAACCAGATGGAACGATTTCTTTTCGAGCAGTAGATCGGCTGGCATAGTGTACGGAAAAGACGCCCATGTCACTGAGCTGGTGCTCCAGTCAACTTACATCAGCTGCTGAGGAGCATGAGGTATCTCATGTACAGGCGTAGGAGGTGTACTTTTGCAGGTGACAACTGCCTCGCGGTCTAGTGTTTAGCATGTTCCCACTGCACCAACAGATCGTGAGGTCTCGGGTTCGGGACCCGAGCTGGACTAAAAAGCGAACGAGATGTGTCAAGGGACACCCGGATGGAATGAAGTTCATTTAGATTAATTAAATGATTTGTTAAGGAATTGTAATTTGATATTTATTCTGTACAAATTACCAGTATAAACTTAACGAGACAAAAATAAACGTCGCGACACTACACTATTCAAAGCAAAATAGAAAGGCGAAACGAAAATAATGCTTTTCAAAGAAAGAGAGAGAGAGTAAAAGAGAGAGAGGGAGAGAGAGGAACATCCGCACGTTGCACGGCTTACTACATTGCGCTATAGCAAAGTGTCGTGACAATTTTTCGTCAGAATTTTTCAGTGCAGCCTCCTCCGCTGGTCTCACACCGGCCGTGTAGGTTTGTCGCCCCATTTTAATTGGACAACGAGAGAATGAAGTTCACTCGTGTGTATTCCGTTATGTCCTGCACGGTTGACTGGTTTTTATTGAGTTGTCCGCCGCCAAGGATATTATCATTTTTTACATCTTAACACACGTGTCCAGTCCAGTCTTTTGCACAAAATGCTGAAAACAGAAGGTACTCACTTGTAGACCATGCCGTGCGACACGACCAGGTGCTGGTCGTCGCCCGCCGACGCGAAGAGCGGGTATCGCGGGTGGAAGGCGACGGCGCGCACCGCCCCGCCGTGAAGTCGCAGCGTCTGGTACGGTTTAGATGACAGCTCCAGGTCAAACCTGGGGACAGAGCATAGCTCGTGAACTGGCAGTCGAGTCAACAATTAAAACTTTTTCTCACTTGGCTATATTTTGATGTCTCCAGTTTACGCGAACGTTACTCATTACAATAAAACTACTTTTACGGTTTTTATCTCGGTTTGTTTAATTAATTAACTAGCCCAGCGTTACAGAAGCTCTTCACCAACCACACACACAGTCACAGGCGGACTGAGATGACAGATGTCCTGATGTACCAAGTTTTTAAAAGTACTCGAAGAAGTAGTTTTATTGGAAGGAAGGTTCGGTCCATTTGAAGGTTGATCGGACATCTTCAGATCTTGCGGTCGTTCACGTGCAGGTATTCACCAAAATAAAGTGTCGCAATCTGTACCGATCACTGTATAGGTACATACTACCTAGACTACAGACTACACCTAGATAATACCTGTAGCCCGGGCCGTCGAGGGTCCGTATGGTTTGTCCATCAAGGACATCACCGCAGATAATACCCGAGGGGGTTTCCACGTGTTAAAAAATGTATTATAAAGATAACTGGTACTCACCAGACACACTTGCGGTCATACGAGGCTACTAGCAGGTTGTCTCCCGCGGGGTGCACTGCGAGCGCGCTTACCCATTGGGCTCCCGTCAGCAGTTTACGCACCAGCTCCTGTTTCACCAGATCGTACACTCGCACCACGCGCTGCGTCTGCATATGAAAACCCCCATCAAAATCGCTCCAGCTTAGTGTATCAGATCATTTATCATGTGAATAAGTCTTCTTCGACCCAAATTGGGCTCCCTTACAGGCGAGAGAAGAAATGACCGTGACCTCATCACCGCCAGTACGTACCGCTACAAAAAGATGAGGCCTCTGTGGGTGAAACAAGGCCGCCTGCACCAGCCCCTTGGCCCGTCTGAAAGGCAGCTGACTGCGGCGGCGTGACAGCTGGTGCACCATCACCGAGCGTGCGCCCGCGTCTGTCAGCGTGCAGCACACATAGTCGCCGCGCGCATGCCATGCCAGCGTGCTAAGTGGACGGAAGTGTGTCACCGACACGCGTACGCCGCGTGCCCATTGCGCAGCGTCAGCCCCCTCCCACTTTACACACGCTGATGTGCGTTCGTCCACTGCGGGCAGAAACAATTTGTATATGTTGTGTACTGTGAGCCTCTACTCTCTCGACTCTCCACTTTATGTAAAAATAAGGTGAGACAAGGGCCAAATACAAGTCTATCAGATGATCAAAAATCCGTAATTGGATGAATGGAAAAATAAATAATTACAAGTAAGCGTAAGGCAGCATGCGTGACCCACTCTTGTTAACGGTTCTCTATATACTCGGTCACTACCTCTAACAAAAAATTAAGATTGAACTATGTTAAGTCAGAATATACCTGTCGACTTGAACAGGGCGGGGCTTGCAGGATGTGAGAGTGTACTTTCTGAGGACAATTTGCGCGGAGCGCATCGCCCAAGCGACAGATGCAGGAGACCGGGGTGGTACCCCACTTACGATAACCGGCGTCTGAGAGACCTGCAGTTTATGTGGTAGACACTCACTGACGACGTCCCTAGCGGGCGGCGGGTCACGCAGCAGCTCGTCGGTGCGCGCCGCTATTCTGTGCGCCCCGACACGCTCGCCCGGGTTTATCAACAGAAGACGTGTGCCGAGCGCCGCCGCTACAAGACTGAGCCCGCGCACCGGCGTCCACGCCACACGAGTGATGGCCCCGCCCAACGCGATCGTGCGCACGCAGCGACCCGTGCTCGTCTCCCATACTGCAACACGATTAGGGAATATGCATAAGTATTAAATTAGACTCAAACATATTATTTTTCTTCTATTTCTTTTTTGAAAATTTAAAACAAAACTAATTTATGCTTAAACAGAGAATCACTTCAATTACGCTTAGCTGCGCACCTGTATAATACAGCATATTCGAGTACATTATTATCATTGATGTGGAAACTCACTCCTGACGGTGCCGTCATCTCCGCCCGACACGAGGTACTGTCCGCTGGGCTCGAAGTCCACGCTTCTCACCAGACCCTCGTGTCCGCGGAAGCATAGCGCCTCGCTGGTAGGGAACGGTTGCAGGTCTCTAGGAGACGGCAGTTTAGGTACCAGGTCCTCTGCGGTGATAGTCAGCTGTAACCACAAAGTGAAAGGGGTATTTTTGATACGGTTTGTTTAAGGGTACTTTACAATGAAATGGCATAACACTCCCGTTTTTTAGGACTTTAACAATTATACGGATGCCAATTTTTGATAGAATATGGCATATTGGGGCAAACGTGAAAGTGGAGCCTTTTTATGGGTACCGACGCCTATGAACATCGGCATCATTACTATGCCGATGCGTCGCCCTCATTTCTTCCAATGGGCCACCGGCTAATGCGTGTGTGTGATATGCCTTTTTTTATCAAATGTCCGTTTCTGCATACTTGTGCGTGTACATGTGTGTGTGGAACACTCACCCGCATCTTGATGGCCCGGGGCGCTAGGTATAGGTCGAGGCAGCGCAGAAAGCGCTCGCGCACGAACCGCGGATATGCAGCAACTGCACGCAGACTGGAGTGTGCGGTGGGCAGGAAAGTGTATTTCCGCTTCCACGGTGTCTCTGCTAGTTTGTCCCACTCT
This sequence comes from Eumaeus atala, assembly GCA_017140195.1. Lineage (NCBI taxonomy): Eukaryota > Metazoa > Arthropoda > Insecta > Lepidoptera > Lycaenidae > Eumaeus > Eumaeus atala. Next base: position 187,116 of record JAFELO010000499.1, read on the forward strand.
TTCATCTGCGGAAGTGGAACTTAAGCGAACATTCCACACAAGGAAGAAACATCTAGTGTATCAATTTAAGAACCACAGCCCACAGAGCGGCAGTCGTAATATACTTGTCGCATCGTCGTAACTTCTGGTAGTGCGGATGTTTATGGGAGTTGATAGTCTCAGCCTACAGACATATTTCAGACTATTTTCAATAATGAGCAGTTAAGTGTATTATACGCTACTGAAAAAAATATACCTAAACCAACTATAACGCTGCCCGCTGCTCGTATAGCGGTAGTTGGATGAGCTGGTAAATTGGTGCGCGGTCGAGATTAGCATTATGCGAGGCCTTTGTGGTCGGTCAGTTGTAATGGCTGTTAACGTCGCCGCATGTTCAGCCGCTGTAGGATTCGCTTCGTGAGCACCAGCCAAGAGCGTATAAGCCATTAGACGTGGTGGGAGGGCATAGCCTAGGAGAGCTATGTGTTAGAAGCGTGCGGAAGGCGTGAGCAGTAGGGGCGTGGTGTAGAGTAGGTGGGAGTTGTGGGCGTGAAGGAATGTGTGTATAATCAACGTGTGTGGTGGAATCTAGTGAGGCTCGTACCTCCTTCTTATCGAGCAGATACTCCGGCGGCGGATTGTAGCTCTCCGCGTTAGTGGGCGGCGGGCGGCGCGGGGCCGGCACGTGGCGCACGGCGCTGCGGCGCTGCTCCGCGTCGCCGGAGCCCCACAGGTCGTAGAACTGACGCTCCTGCAAGAACACCATACACACCTACATTCAGGTAGATACTCAGATGTTTACGGTATATAATCTGTGTGAAAGTTAACCTAAGGAGATTTAAGACAGCGCCTAAATTTACGAACTGATTCGGTGTTTTAAATATAATCGGAATCACCGACTTTTAGATATAGAATGAATCGATTTGATGTGAAATTAGTGGGGATTCTTTTTGTTTTTTAAAACAGAGAAACCTCGTTTCACAATGTTTTTCTAACTAACGAATGTACCGCTTTAATGAAATTTCACCTCCTAATTTGCCTTAGAAAAGGTACATTCAGTAGAATTTAGTCAACTGGCCACCAACCAGAAAACATCCAAATATATTTAGTAGTATTAAACATTAACAATGGTTGATGACGACTTGAAACGATTGCTAAGAAACGATATGAATGATCCTTACCCTGTTCTTGCGCCGCTCTGCCGCTATCTCCTTACGCGTCTTGGTCCAGCCCATCTTGAGCGCGTGCACTATCCGCGCCACCGCCTTCTGCTCGGAGCGGGACGGCAGGAAGGACCGCTTGTGTTCGGGGAAGGCGCGCAGCGGTGTAGCCAGCACTTCACGGCTGAACCATTCCACCCAGGGCTGAGAATTGTTAGCAATTTGTAAGAGGAGGCGTCCGTGGTTGGACGTGGACAGAAGGCTCACTCAAGGCACTGCCGAAACTACTGGACAGTTCTTGGTGGTGAGCACATTCAGCTCCAGACGGTAAGGTCCCGGGTTCGAGTCCTAACAACGGCCCGAAGTCGGGAAAATGGCGTGAGAAGTGGAAGTTCCACAAACCCATGTCTCGTAGTGCTCGGTAACCCCCTGTCTGGGAGAGACTGGTAAGCCGTCTCTCCTGCTACTTATTTCTCTCCGATCGCGTCCGGCTACCGTCACTTAGGAATAGGTGAATAAAGAATGCAGACGGTATATGTCAGCCTAAGACACGCAGCTGGAGTTTACTCCGTAAGAGCGAACCTGATTCTGAAATGAAACATGCACAGGAGACGTACGCGACGTAACCGCCGTATAGCATCACGCTGGTTTTTTACCGTTGCCACGATGTTACTAGTCATATTTTGATCACACCGCAAGTCCTTTTGTTAGTGACCGTCTGGTCAGCAGTGTTACCGACGAGGTCACACCAGCGCCCTCACCTCGTACTCCTCGGGCTGGCTGGTGGGCCCGCGGCCGCTGCGGATGCGCTCGATGAGCTGCAAGTCCTCCTTAGACAGCACCACGTCCTGCCCCGTGGCCGGGTCGCGCACCGTCCGCCAGAACTCGGGGTCCTCGCACTTTCTAGACGACAATTTTAATATTAAATGTGTAGTAAACATACCAGTAAGAGGCAGCATGACGCTGCCGAATTATTGAAAAGCGTAAATACTTATTCCCCAGTTATGAATATCTATGGCTAGGTGCGGCTTTGCTGCTAGGGGAGCCAAGACAGCACACGTCATAGACCCTATGCAATTTTTATGGGCGTCAGTAGTTAGTGAGCGGCTCCAATGTTTGCACCCTTATGGTATAAACAAATTAGTTCACTTGAGGTGGATCTCTTAGTTGTCTGTGTGTATTGGTGATTGTATGGAGTTAAAACTAGAGTTATCACTCATCAATAATTCTCGGCATGTCTGTGAGCATATTTCTGTCGATGAGTTGATTACCAATTTTATTATTTTATATGACTTGAGGAACTCATTAATATGTCGGTGTGAGCGCGGGACACAGACTCATCTGTCATCTCTACAGTTTACACTTCACCAACTTCAACAACTCATCACATGCCTCTCTGTGTAGCTCTACAGTACGTATATCACTCACAGTGGAACTCATCAGTATATAGTCTGTGTCTCAGTGAGTCTGCAGTCGTGCAATCGTGATATGTCTGTGTGTTGGTGAATCGGTACAGTTCGTACGTCGCTCACGAGAGGGACTCTTCAATAAGTCGTTGCGTGTGTGTCGGTGAGTTTTAAGCAAGAAGTAGTGCCATGATGCACTGCAACGTAATTGGGCCGGCACGACCGGGGGATACCTCCCGCTCACATGATACTGCTGTAAAGTAAGTTTCGTGCAGTTAGTGCCGGTGGCCCATTGGACGGGAGGAAAATAGGCCGGCAACGCGTCTGCCCTCTAATCTACGTAGAAAGTGTACAGTTCGTGCGTCACTCACCTGAGGAACTCGTCTATGTGATCCCTCTGCGGCGGCTTGCGGATGCGACGGCCGTCCAGGTCGTACCCCACGTGCGGGTACTCGTTGTACCACCACATGGGGATGTCTCCCACAGTGTTCCGACGGTCCTCTTCATCCGACGTATCACCGGACTCATACTCGTCTGGAATGAAACAAATCTATAATATCAGGTGATTCTTTAGGAAATTTTGTGCCAGTGCAGCGCAACGGTGCTGGCACGACTATCATAGTAACTCTCGCGCACATATATGGGAGTGAAGTAACTATGCTGCCCGTGTTTCATTTGTTTGTGATTTTCCCATGACCCTATGGAGGATAGATCTAGAATTTCAAAACTCAGACGTGTGCTGAGCATAAATCCTTACTAGATATGCATTTATATGTACATAAGAAATTCATTTATTTTAAGTCGGCAATACAGGTGGCATCATTCATACTATATCCCTAGTCTTGCCATAAATATTGTAATAAAAAAAAATATTTTAATTGCAAATAACATTGTTTAACAATTAAAAATATAAAAAGTTTATTCGAAGTGGTCGCCACTAGCTGCAATAAGTCATTTAAATGTTGAGGCCAGTTATCAATAGCAACACACACTCTTTCCATGGGAAAATTCTTCACTGCCAAACGTATGGATTGTTTAGGGAATCTAAATTATCATAACAGCAAGCTGTACTCGCTGAACCTGACAATGAATCATAACCCAGCGGATTAGGGTCGGGACTAGATGAAGGGTAGTCAGTCTTCAGCTCTGATCAAGTCGGGAACACTTGTTTTAACCAAGATTCTGTGGATCGAGGCTTCATGATACAACAAGTACACCTCCTCACTGAGTACGTACTATCGGGACTCAAAAGACAGGGCCGGCCACGCGGCACGGCCGCTGTCTTCTTTGATGTAGCAAAGGCGTTTGACAAGATTTGGCATCAAGGCCTCATCTTCAAACTATACCAGTTAGGACTGCCTGACAGGCTGGTATTGATAGTAAACAGCTACATAGCGAACTGGCAGTTCCGCTACAGAGTGGAGGGCACCCTGTCCACCCCTCGTCCCCTCAGGGCCGGTTGTCCGCAAGGACCGGTCCTCTCTCCCACCCTCTTCAATCTGTACACCAGCGACATACCGCGACACCCCAGCGTCCAGCTGGCGATGTTCGCGGATGACACCGCACTGTACATTAGATAACTCTCCAACTACGGAGCCAAACTTCTCCAAAAAGCCGTCACCGAACTCGGTGAATGGTTCTTGAAATGGAGAATAGAGGTTAATGCGGAGAAGAGTAAGTCCATACTCTTCTCACTAAACCGCCCCTCGCATAGACGAGGTAACATGCCTCCTATCCTGCTCGACGGTAACGAGATACCTAGAGCAGAGACGGTGAAATACTTGGCAGTGACTCTCGATAGGTCGATGGGCTTCAAGAATCACATAGATAACGTTCTGAAAAAGGCACGATACGTCCTTTTTAAAATTTATCCTCTCATAAACAAAAAGAGCAAAATGGCGTATAGACATAAGCTCACTTTGTATATTACATGCATTCGACTGATCTTGTCGAATTGCAGTGCAGCATTCGCGCACATATCCCCTACCCAAACAGAACGTTTGCAGAAAATGCAAAATAGATTCTTACGCATGGCTACTTGATGCCCGTGGTATTTCCGAAACATCGACCTACATTGTGACTTCCAACTGACCTCGATAAAAGGACATTTCAAAGAGCTGTCTCAAAAGTTCTTTGATCGTGCCCTTAATCACAAAAATAAATTATTCGTTCAAACGTCGGAATACGACCCGACGTTACTAACCGACTCCCGTTATCGTTGGCCGAAGCACGTATTGCACGACACCGACGAGGCGATCGCGATAGCAGTAGCAAGTCCGTCCAAGAACACAAGCAAAGACACACCAAGACACGCTCCCGCAGTAAAATGCCAATAGGGCCAACTAACGGATAGCAGTTTTTTAGTCGGTAGTAGCTATCGCTTCACGACCTGAGCCCGACACACACTTTAGGCCCCCTTGGGTCGGCTGGATGGTGCTTAAATGCATTTTTCCTGCTACAACCAATGCGATATACACCGCTCGTACCGGTCGAGCGATGAGATCTTACATATAGTGACACAGCTATAACATATGACTGACAGAATGTCAAACTCACACACCGCTCACGGAAACGAGCCCGGGTTCGAATCCGTAAGTCGAGAGCTTAGATTGATAATAATAAAATAACGCGACTTTAGAGAGCTCTAATAATAAATAAATTAAGAATACGGCTTTTGCCGA
>JAFELO010000499.1:201679-213175 GCA_017140195.1 Eumaeus atala
GTGGCTGAGATAACAAACATTAGTTATGGCCGGGTGCAACACATAATAACGGAAAAGTTGGGGTTCCATAAGGTTTCTGCTCGCTGGGTCCCGAGGTTGCGTTCAGCTGAACAAAAACGAGTTCGATACACAATTTCGCGAGACTGTTTGGAAATTTCTGAAACTGATCCCGAGGACTTTTTGTCTAGATTTGTGACCATAGATGAAAGCTGGGTTCACCACCATACTTCTGAATCAAAGCAACAATCCAAACAGTGGAAAAGATCAGACTCTCCTACATCGAAAAAGGCTAAGGTCGTTTTGTCGACTAACAAAGTCATGGCTTCTGTTTTTTGGGATGCGAAGGGCATTATTTTTGTAGATTATTTACCGAAAGGTCAAACTATGAATTCTAGTTATTATTGTAACCTTTTACGAAGACTCCGGGAAGAAATAAAAGAAAAAAGGCCGGGAATATTGCGTAAGAAAGTTTTGTTTCACCAAGACAATGCACGTGTTCACACTTCGGTTGAAACAATGTCTGTCAATGATTGTGGCTACGAATTGCTGCCCCACCCACCTTATTCGCCGGATCTATCGAATTATCATTTATTTACTCGAGGCTCGAAATTTTCGACCAAAGATGAGGTAATAGTCGCAGTAAACGATTATTTCGCCGACCTTTCGGAATCTTTTTTTTTTTCGAGGGGATAAACAAGTTGCAGGTCAGGTGGAAGAAGTGTGTTGAACTGGATGGAGACTATGTCGAAAAATAAAAATAAATTTAGATCCATTTTTCTTTCATTTTCTTGGTCGGGCATAGAACTTTTAGATCCACCCTCGTAGTTTTATCATAACATAAGCAGTAATACTTTGTAAACTCTTTATTAGTTACTTTACTGATATTAACACTATAAATACTTAATAAAAGTTATCAGAATAAATTCCTTTGCTCGACGCTTCGGCTGGTCCACACACACACACCACAATTATGCGATTAGAATTAAGTAGCCTGCTTCTTTTCAAAGATTCGCCAAAGTCTAAAATAAAGAATTATTAACAGAAGTACTATATTGAAGCCGTAATTGTAAGATAATATAATTCGTTAGCTAAGATCACTTAATACTGCACTAATAATATAATTCTTCTTCTAGCCGTGTTTTATTTTAAAATTATTTAATATAAAACACGGCTGGAAGAAAAGGCATATTGAAATATTTGATCAAAGTAACCTGATTTTACGGTACGTTTCTTAGATCAATTGAATGATCTAAGATACGCTTGGTGAGTATTAAATATAGTTTAACACTATAAAGGCGGTACGTCCTGGAATAAAACGACGTTTCGACTTTGTTCGTACTACAACCCTAATAAAATTTTAAAAAAGTTTAAATTTGACACTTGTCATTTGTCAATCGTGATTAATTTTAATTTTTGTCCTTTGGCTGTCAACATGGCGCTTAATTTAGTTGTAAAAGTTCATCCTGTTGTTTTATTTCAAATTGTCGATGCATATGAACGACGAAATGCAGATTCACATCGAGTCATTGGTACCTTATTGGGTATGTAACTATTATTAATATTACTCTACAGGACAAACATATTTTGTCGACGTGAATGTGGATAACCTTAGAATTTGTGTTTTTATTTGTTGTATATGACAACATCTATTGATAGTTATTATTAAATAAATGGATGCTCAAGTTGTAATAGATAAATCGTTTAAATACAAATCTTAAATAACTAGTACAGGTTATGTTTGTGTCGCATCAGGTACTTCGGACAAAGGTGTCATCGAGGTGACTAATTGCTTCTGTGTGCCCCACAAAGAGCACGCAGATCAGGTAGAAGCTGAGCTCAATTACGCCATGGACGTTTATGACCTGAATCGAAGAGTCAATGCTTCAGAAAGTGTTGTTGGTAAGAAAGTGATATTTGTTAACATATTTATGACTGCAATTTACAAGCTTAGGCTATCACTAAAATGTGTAATATTGTGTGATCTAAAAATCATATTAGAACTACTTACAATAAACATAACAATTTATCTGAAAAAGGTTGAAATGGAGACGAAACATTTTTTATTGATCTTAGATCAATCTTTATTCTTGCACATTACAAATACAGAACTTTTCGATCTATAAGCCCAATATTTAAACATACTGCCCATGCATGGTACTACATTTGTTATTAACAATTTTACAGCTTCAAAACAATATTGCTGATTGCAGACAGTGTGATGATTGTTGAACTATAATTCCGTGATTACTTTCCTGCCTCACGGTCCCAGTTATTATTTTTCAATATTGATCTAATGCAGTCTATTAGATCAATATTGAAAAAAAATCTACTAATGCATATTCGGACACAATATTGCTGGTCAACCAGTTGATTATTACATTTGAGCAGCTTAATCATGAGTTCATCTTGGAGGGTTGAACAATATGTGTGGGTATAAAGATACTGGTCCCATTAACATTTTAGATCAATGTCAGGTCTAGAGTATTCCTATGTGCCATGGCATCTATATTTAGTACAACAAATAACCTACTTGACAATGTGCTGAGTAAAAGCAAAAAAGATGATTAGCAGAATATGCAACAACTCCCATAACCTCACCAGTTGCCATTAATCAGTAACCGTTGAGAGTGACATAATACTGAATGAACTCTATAATGCACAAAACTGTAAAACCTCAATGCTAGTGAGCACTTGTTTTAGATTATGCCATAGTGCATGCAACACAATTGGGACAGTCCGCCCTAAAAATGTCATTATGGTACTATCATTGTACTGCATCAGGAATAGACTGGACAAACTAGAGACATTCAAACATATCAACATCACTCATTATTAGTTTATTAACAGCTACTGTGGTTTCAATTGTATAAAAATGATAATTATCTTTTACCTTATCTTGAAGCTAGGGTTTTATAGGTAAAAAGTGATACCAAGTAGAATACTCTAAATCAAGTTGTCCATCACATTATGATGTATTTCCTTTTTCAGGTTGGTGGGCGACGGGAAATGAAGTCACAAACCACTCTTCTGTAATACATGAGTACTATGCCCGCGAGTGTCGTTCACCCGTGCACGTGACTCTGGACACCTCATTGGCAGGTGCGCGCATGGGTCTGCGGGCCTATGTGTGTGTAGCACTCGGTGTGCCGCGAGGCAAGCAGGGCTGCATGTTCACACCCATCGAGGTTGGCCTTGTCAGCTATGAGCCAGAGGTAAATCTGAATTATTATTACATGGGCATACTCTTTTGACTACCGACATAGACACCCATGTTGTGAAAGCTCTTGTCACCTCTATTCAAATTCAATATAGCAACTCTCACAATTAGTAAGCACCAGTCTTACGCAAGTGACATATAGAATTAGTCATATAATTAAATACCACATAGGATAAAATAGATTAATTGACCCACTCACACAATACCCCCACAGCGAGGCTCGTTTGTGCAGTGCGATAGCTTCCAGTGGCCCATAGCAGGAGAACCTGGAAGGAGAGTAACACACCTGCATATTCTCTATGTGAATTATTGATTTAATGTAGGCTGATAACACAACAATTGTCTACTATATAATAATTTCAATTAATGTTATGTCATTAAAAAGTTTTATAACCATATTTCAGATTGTGGGCCTACAGCTGTGCCAGAAAACTATGGCCCCTGGAGGCAGGTCACGTCAGGTGCAGCCCATGCAGGACCTTGCACAGGTGGCAGAGGCAGCATCCAAGCTCTCCACACTTCTGGATCAGGTCAAATATATTTTTTTCTCATTAGTTCAGTTTAGAAGTAAGAATTGTGATTGATAGAAGTTGAGAGGAAAACATAATTCAGTGAAGATAGAAAGAGAGGGACAAGTAAAATACATTTTCTATTTCTGATTACCACTTTCATATAAGTAAATAATTTTCTAGAACTTTGGTTGTGTCTCTAGCGCATTATATAATGGGCAAATAAGCACCCACAGCCTTTTGGTGACTAAAGACTAATAAACATCCTCATGACTTATGATGATGTGTTGCGCAAATTTTTCCCTGTCCAATGATTCAATGGAATTTCACAAAGCGAAGGAAACAAAACTGCATAGTGCATGCTACAATAAAGTATCGACAACGCCGATGTCCGTCCGCCACACAGAGCGAGAGTGGAAAGTCCCCACCTGCTCAGTGCGCAACTACGAGCACTCTTCCCAATGGATTGAAGGAATAAAGAACAGCAACACATCTGCATAATGCAATTATGCCTATGTTTAAGGCCGTCGGTAGTCATTAGGTGGCTCCCACTGTGTTATAATAATACAAAAAAATCTACCAACGTGGATTGCAAGAATATTTGATATATTTTGTATTTCAATGCTGCTGCATTATGCACGGCACGATCATTGAACTACTTGTTCAAATAATGTGACTACCACTGTAAAGTTACACCGTAGAGAGGTTATTGCAATTTGCGAGTTTCTGCTGGCCCTTTGAACAGTCCTCCTTCTTTCCAATTATCTGAATAATATATTTGTGCAGGTGCTGGTGTATGTAGAGGAGGTCCTGTCGGGTCGCGCGGCGGCGCGGCCGGCGGCGGGCCGGGAGCTGCTGCAGCTGGTGAGCGCCGCGCCCAGCCTCGCAGCCGATAACTTCGTAGACGCCTTCACTTCTAACGTCAAGGATCTGCTCATGGTAACGCATTCGTAACCTACGTCCTCTTATTCTAACCTCATATGCATACATTTTTGTTTCACCAAAAACTTTCCGCAATTTCACAATAAGAAACAGATACCTAAAACAAATTACAGAATTTTAAATCAAATTATTACTGCTCATTCATCAAATATAATATTATTTCTAATTCCCATCCAATCAATAGATAATTAAATATGAAAATTGTGGTCGAATTACACATTAGAATACAGTATCTTTTATTAATGGAAATGTACGTCACAGGTGGTAACGCTGGCACAGCTCATCAAGACGCAGCTACAGCTCAACGAGAAGCTGACGCTGCTCACGTCCCAGTAGCAACACTGTACATTACCAACAATAAATATTGCTAAGTAAAACTACTTGTTATCATTGCCCTGAGCCCACCACTCCTGTCGCCAGAGACAAAATAAAACATCGCTGCCTGGCATCGTGCCAGTGCCAGTCAGTGTGTCGTAAAGCGACAGCAAGGCGCGTTTCCAGGTTATGCGTTTCCAGTAGCCCATTGGAGGGGAGTATAGAATGAAAGCGACAATTAACGGATGTCTATGGCTATCTGTTCTCACTGCTATATATATTTAAGTGTTATATATAATAACGATAAAAAAGGCCCACATACTTTTGTAACAAATGAAAATACTAAAGCAAAATGTGGAAATTGTCACATTCAATATAAATTGAATTCTACAGTGATATGTGATAATACTGATTAACGTCAACAACTCGTCCCTACATGTTCGTCTTCATGTTACTTGATAAGGTAGTTATGTTAGCCTCGTCCGTCCCTACTGTAAGGGTTAATGCTGTAACGCCTCAAATCCGCTCGGTCGTGTGCTATTATTGGCCAATAGGCGTGACAAATAATAAAACTAATCGTGATTTTGTATTATATTTATCTCAATGATAACAAAAATAATTAACAAGTCTAGTTTGGTGATGCACCTGTGGTGACAGCGACACGCCCACCCTGCGGGGCGATGGTTGGCACGTCACTCGTTCACCACGTACTACGGCGGTATGATTTGTACACAGTCAAGTGGGGAGGCACCCTCGACGGTGACAGCGCCACACCCAGCGCGGCGTGACGCAGGTGGCGCCCGGCACGCGAAGCTCGTCGCCCCGCTCACTCACCACGTAGTCAACTGCGCTGTCTTCATGCAGCTCGTCTGTCTGCAATATATACACATACAATATCTATAAGATAACTGTTTATTGAATCCACACTAACTTTCATTTTACTTAATTCGCCAAAATAGCCTCCAAAGCACGTCAGACCTTTGATGCTAATGATTAAATCACCTTCGCATAATAAACGGGGTTCTATATTCTTTTCTTCCCTAAGCCAAAATTCTAGAAACAGCATTGGATAGGCAAGAGTTGATGAAACGATTCAAGGGGAGGGAGGGCAGACAGGAGTTTAGTCCCGTTTGTTACGACGCGCTCCAATACGAGGAGCGCACCATACGCGAGCAGGTAGCGCACCAGAAGCGCCAGCGAGGCGGGCGGCAGACGCGTGTCCAGTACGAACTGCCAGCCGTCCAGCATGGGGGGGCAGCACCTGTAGCAGGTAGCACGAGACAGAGCTATACGCACGCGCACGACGAGCGCACCATACGCGAGCAGGTAACGCGCCAGTAGCGCCAGTGAGGCGGGCGGCAGGCGGGGGTCCAGCGCGAACTGCGAGCCGTCCAGCATGGCGGGCAGCACCTGCACCAGGAAGGTATAATTATACAACTAGATGCACTCTGCAGTTTCACCCACGTAATTGAAATGTTAAACTACTATTTCACCACCTTTAAAAGTCCTTAGCATGCTAAAAGTGTTTGTTTTCCTAGTACATCGCCTAGGCCACGAAGGACTCCGAACTCGTTAAGTTTGCTAGTTATAATTTTAATAAACAATTCAGGTAAAAAATGTTGCAGTAATGGTTACCTTGGGCTGTGCGCAGCGCGGCGGCGGTTCGTCTTCCTCCGTGTCGGACCCGCTGACTTCTCCCCTAAGTGCCCCGCTTCGCTCCACCCCCATATCGGGTTCATCGCACTCCGTGTCGGAGCCGCTGGTACAGCCTCGACCCGCCTCTGGATCATTAGTTCCGCTAGCCCCGCGCCGCCCCGACCCCGGCTCACCAGACCCGCTGGCCCCGTCTCGTCCCGCCCCGTCGGGGGTGCTGCCCCCGCCTCGTGTCGCTTTGTCCCACTCTGTGCCCGCGTCCCGCATGGCGCGCTCTATCTCGTCATCCGTGTCGTTATCTGTAGGCGGTAAAAGTTAAACTAACACCGATTTTTAAACGCCTTCAAGGGGACGACTCTTATCTTTGTTACACTGTATTTTAATCGTCTACGGTAGAGTATCACATTATTTTGTGAGTTTTTTCATAGTATATGGGTAAGGGCAATCGCAGCCTTTTTATGACTACCGATGTACGTACATACATACATCTGCATAACTACAATCCCTTACTGATTGTCTCCATCGAGTCACCGGCGACTCACAAAACGCAATGAAAACGACACCAAACATGTCACGTTACGGCGGTATCACGTGAATGAGAGGTACCTCCCTGGTCGTGCCGCTCCTATTTAACTGCAATGCGGCAAGATATTGTGCGCGCATTTGTGCCAAAAATTTAATTGATTTGCCGTCGTTTCATCAATTTTTAGGAACGGGTTTATCATTACACAAGTAAGCAAATTAATTATGTTTTACTTCGGCCAAGCGTAGAGTATTTCCGCGAGCGGCGTAACCTCTGTACAATGTGTATTGATGCAGTGGGACTGTGGCCATACACCTGAAGCGGACAACTAAAAGCCAACATTTAATACAAATGCGTAATTGTCATTCTACACATTCTGTGTAACAACAACTACAACACAGTTAGAGACCCGTCACGGATTAGAAGCAATTCCTTACGTGAACCATTCATACTGTCCCTCTCGTTTATCTGCGCCTCGAAACGAAAGAGACAGTCGGTGGCACTAGGTTAGCGTAGGAAATAATTTTATTTCACGACCGGATTATAACAACAATTCAAAAGACGTATATTTTTCAATTAGACATGTTTTTCTCCGCCAGAACATATAAACCAAAGTGTAACCGCTGTCGTGATGGGAAGGGCCGGGGTCAGCGGGTGGCTCGGGGACGGGCGGCAGCGGTTTCCCGGGCGCGTAAGGCGGCTCCGGGAGTCGACGGGCGGCGACTGCGCAGTGCTCCACCCATTCGGCCCTAACGGCGAGCGCCGTCGGTGCAACACGCTGCAGCTCGCGCAGCTTCGGCGTGTTGGGGAACGCACACCTGCGAGCCAAGACGACACTAATTTATTAGTTAGCGCGAAAGAGAACAACTCTTTATAAACGTCAGTTAAAAGGAAATGACATGTTTAAAAAAATGTATATATATATATATATATATATATATATATATAAGAAAAATTCGATAATTTTTTACACTGGTGTTTATTTTAAGTATAAATAAAATATTAAATGACTATGATACTCACGCGAGACGCTGAGTACAGACTCAAATGGTGCGTGCAACTCCGCAGCGCATGTTCGAAGCGCGCTCCGCGCCCAGTATGCGCGTGCGTTGCAGTCACTCACGCTAGGGGAGGTACTACACGAGACGCACTACTTACACGAGGTGCGTGCAGCTCCGCAGCGCATGCTCGAAGCGCGCTCCGAGCGCCACGGCGGTGTCGCGCACGCGCGCGCGCCTCGGGTTCTCGTAGCCGCTGAGAGAGAACACCACGCCGCTGAGAATGGGTCCGCCTACTGCGCCTGTAATGTGCAATTAGGTTACATTCTAGCCATTGACAGATTCAGAGGGATAAGATTAAAAGGCACAAGGTATTTAGGGCTAAAATATAGTCGCTCTTAATAATTGGTTTCAATTGTTTTTTGCACTGGGTGACATATTAATGTCGCGTATATAGAAGTTTAAGTATAAGCGAATTAGTGTTTTGCTCGTAATCTCAAGTTATGTGCTACCCTGTGACACAATGTGATTCCTTTACAATTAAGTTCCAAGAAATTTTACGCCCATATTTTTTCTACAATTATTTACGTAATAACAATCGATTTTAGTTTAAAAAGGAAATTTTTTATTAATATAATAAAAATTAATAAAGTACCCTTTTTGGGCACATTGCACAACGAGGAAAATCAAAATCTTTACCAGTTTTTTTCTCCGGCTTGCCAAACGCCTTACGTTTTGTCACATCCTGTTTTACAACTTTTTCGTCCATTCCATTTGCCTCTCTCTGTCTGTTTGCGTCGACCTTCTCCTTCTTCGCTCTTTTCTCCGTATTCGTGTCCCTCCGCTTGCCGTCCACGTTCTCTCTTTCCGCGGGCTCCTCGGCCCTTACGTTTGTATTTGTGTCGCTCTGCCTATTCGCTTCCACTTTCTCCCTCTTAGCATGTCCCTCCTGTCTTTCGCCCTTCCTCTTCTTTCCTCGCTCCTCGCCCTTTTCCTCGCGATGGTTCTTCACCAAACGATCTATCCTATCGTGTGGCCGGTCATCGTCGGCGGTGTAGAGGATGCTGTCTCGCTGTCTGTCCGTCTGTTGCCGATGGTTGGGGCGAGAGCTGTTGTTCTTCGCTATGGGTGTCTTGATCAGTTTCGACGCCGTGTCGCTTATGTTGTTCAGTGCTTGCGAGGACGCCTGTCTGATTTGGGCGTCTGAAACAATAAAGTGTCATGAGGTATAATAAATATTAACTATTTCTATGGTTCAGATATTTTCGGTACGAGCTAGTGTTATTAATGGTTTCCAACCGAATTTGGCCGGCACGGCGGGAAGGAGGTACCTTACGTTGACATAAATACTAGCAAAAGAATAATTTAGCGACGTGTGGTTTGTATGTGGTGAGGACATTACTTCTGAAACCGCGAGTGTTAGTGAGCGTCGGTATTTACCGAAAGGCTCCGACCACATTTGGTTTAAATATGAGATTGAAAGATGTTGGGAAAATGACCATTTTAGAGTTTACATCATTGGGATTATCTACATATCTGATTGTACGGATGACTACCTCGTCGGGTAGTGGTCACTCAACCACCGACAGCTCTCGAGAGCTCCTGGGTGCCACTCCCGGTCACACGTGGCACAACAGTCCGGAGCCATGAAGTTGTCGTTGGTACACCCCACCTCGTGCCACCGTGCCTCGGGGCGCACACTGAGCCGTCGCACCTCCCCGGGGACGTCGGGCCGCCGTTGCATTAGACAGGGCCTGCACGTGCGCAGACCGCAACAGGCCCGCGGACTGTCGAGGCTGTGTGCTGCGGTGAGTGAAACCCGCTAGTCGTCTGTCAGCAGGTGTAATTACTACATTAACGTGCTCTGTGCTGTGAAACAAGAATATAAGTATGGCGTTCAGGATTTTATCGGGGTGTCTTGATGATGATGCCACATGCACTGTACCTGTGTTGGTGTTAGCGTTCCTCTGAGCAAACAGTTCGCCGGGGCGAAACTCCTCCTCGTCCGAGGATAAGGTGTCCAGCGCTAGCAGCCGCAGGGGCAGGGCTGGGGCAGCCGGTACTGGGGTCACAGGAGCCGAAAGGCCGGGCCCTTCCGTCCCCTCCGCGCTGTACAGGTGCACGAACGACAGCCCGTACTTTGAAGGAATAAAGACAATCACAGTTTGAACAATACTTTAGTTCTTAATCAGATAGAAAACATGCCACGTTTCAAACATTTATTATATATTTTTTATTTTTATTAAATAGCAGTACAAACATTACATTAAATATCAGCCGTTATTATAACTTGTATAATATATGTATATTAATAATTTTTATTTGTAAATTGTATTTAAATTAGTTTTTTCTTTGTTCAAATAAATAAAATATAAATATTTTAGTAAATGATTTTATTTCAATCCACTTTTAGCGGAAGATATTCTTTACGTTTTAATTATTTGTGAACACAGTATTTGTTTGTGTAATATTTTGTTAAATATATTTAATTTTGTATAATGAAACTGTTTGTGTTTCTTGTAAATAATGTAAAATACCTTGACGCGCTTGTTGTAAGGCTGGGAACATACCACCCGCACGCGGTCCCAGCGCCGCTCGCGCGCGCGCGCCATTTGCTCGCCGCTGAAGGAGCGCACGCGCTCGCAAGCATCGCCCCGCCTACTGTCACCCGCGCTCACAAACACGCAGCTAGGGACCAGCACCTACAAAACGATGATGATCCAGTAGATGAGTTCTTTCCAAGGTTTTGTAAGAGCCTCTCACTCTCACGATGTATATAAACTGTTTCTAAATAAATTAAGTAAATGTACCAAAAATATATTTCTATAAATGTCGGAATGAAACACTGAACACAAATGTTGAAACTTGAAAAGATACACACGATTTAAAATCGTATACGTAATACCTATTCCTGGACACATTGCAAAACATAGTTGTCAACTTATATTTATTTCATTTTTTGAAGATATAGTAATAACAATAAAAAAGTTGGTTGGTTTTTAAAAGTATAGCTCGTCTTCTAATTGTTATAGTGCCTGAAGGAACAAACATTCATATAAACATAGCATGGCACACAACCCTGCTTTGCCCAGTTATCTAAAAATAAATTATTGCTAACAGCTAATAATGAAAGAAATCACCTCGAAAGGGTCATTGGGTTTCTCCGATAGACCAACAAGCACCTCTATTAAGGCCGAATGGTGCACACCTATGTTCACTGATTCTATCTGTAAATGGTATAAAAGATATATAGTTAAATACAGATATGTAGAGTAGTACAAGTTTAGGGAAAATATATAAAATGTAATTATAGTTTTGTGCATTAAAATTAAAAGTATA
>JAFELO010000499.1:213255-265204 GCA_017140195.1 Eumaeus atala
ATGTAATATATACAAATTATATATATATAAATGTATACAAATTAAACATATACAAAAGCAACTTTATGTATTCGATCTGAAACAAAACTGTAGCTTATTCCTTAACACATTCCTTACACAAATGAAGTAAATGTGGTAAAGACTTGTATTGTTACAATTCTACTAATATTTTAATAACTTTTAAGCAAGTAAGAAAATGTTAATAAATGAAAGAACATTTCAAAGTTTGTAAATATTGACAAACTTTTGTGGCTTTGGCCAACTGGAGTACGACGGAACAAGATGGCTCTCCTTCTTTACACAGCCACTTCTTCTTGTTGATCTCCCATGAGAGCAGATTGTTTGCTTGGTTTTCCTGTAAAAGACAGATAAATAAAAGGGAGTTATCTAGCTGATAGATATATATGTAAACATGACAGCTGACCAGAGTATTCCTTGCATAAGCGTAATGAAGTCTTCAATATGATAAAAAATAAAATTTGGTTAACATAAAATACAATCATAGGAATGGAATTGCTTATTTAGAATTCTATTTATGTTCTTAAAAAAATCAATTTGTTAGAAAATTTAAGCATATTGATTAATGCAGTGTCGGAATTTAGCCCTGCATGAATTTCAAGCTCAGGAAAATGCGTATCAGGGAAACATTATATGACACCCAAGGAGTTCAGACTTACCTCCACTCAATTTTATAGGGCTATTTCAAAACTAAGGTTTATAAAAATAAGCCAAGCACTTTAATCTATTTTTTTTCTACTTGCATACATACTTTAAGAAGATAAAAAGACACCAATTTGAATTATTATATTTAACAGTACCTCTCTGATACAATTAAAATGATAGCACTTTTATTTTTGGTACCAACAGAAAAAATAACATGTACATTTAATTATTTACTTCAAGCATTAATAAAAATTTTGTTTCATCTAGCAAAATCATAATAATAATGTATGGCAATGTGTGAATAAGTAATTTCTAACAGGTGTTACCCATTTTAGGTGCAAGTGGATCCTAACAAATTATTTGTATCAAAGAATTACTAGAAATTCAAGGCACATTTCCTCAAAGCATATACATACTACATAAAAAAATGTGTAATTGTAAACCTACATGCAAAATTATAAATTTAACAAAGTGAATACTTGCCTTATCTTCACTACTAAAACTCACGATATAGTCAATTTTTACACGAGGCATTGTAATTAGTTCCCAATTTCCTTTAAGTTTTAGTAAATACAAATAAAATGAAAATTTTGAAAGAAAATACTATTTCCCGCTTACGTCTTAAATATTTTTTAACATGAATCCAAGTTATCTTCAATTTTGACTCATTCAATACTTCTTCTTTTTTTGCTGTTTCCTTTCGATCGTATAAGGAAAAGATCAGAGGCCATAGACCAGTGTTACAGGATTTAAGCTAGAGTCAGAGCTGGCCTTTCCGCCGAAATAATTACTTTCTTGTTTGAAAGAACTGATTATACAGACGTGTTCTGTAACTATACTACTCATGAAAATAATAAAGACATTAACTTGTTTAACTTATGTAACTACAAAATATTTTTATTGATTATAATATTGGTTAACAATGGCTTAAAATAATGATCATGAATTGTTTTTTTTTATGTTCATAATAAAATTGGCCATTTTGAATGAAAAACATGAACAAAAGCAATCACCGGAAAAAGAAAAACTACTGTTCCTGTCACTTTTGTTTCTTCTATTTAATAACGAGTATGTCTTCCTCTCTTAGCAATACACTCCAGAAGTCTCGTATGTATACTCTTGATTAAGTTCCTCACGTTTTCATCTGGAATCTGCTGCTGTTGGTTGTAGACCCCTTGCTCATTCTCTCTAACTCTTCGTTTCAATTAGTCCCACAATTGCTCGATCGGCCATGGTAATACCTCAATGTGAGACCTTTCTAGGACAGTCTGGGTTGATCGAGCTTTGTGTGCACGGGCATTATCTTGCATCAGGATGAATCCAGGCCCCACTCGCTGTGCAACTGGGATCACTTGAGGCCTGATGACGTCTTCGATGTAACGTTCTGCAGTTACGGTACCCGAATTTAAAATGGTGAACTCGGTTTTACCGTGTAGACTAATCCCACCCGAAACCATTACCTTGGGACCACCGAAACGGTCAACTTCGTGAATGCAGGACTCCGAAAACCGCTCGTCGCGTCGTCTCCACACTTTAACACGCCGATCATCATTCAGAAATTTTACTTTACACTTGTCTGTAAAAAGCATCTTGCACCATAGATTAATCCCCCAGTTCAAATGCTGACGGGAGAATCTTAATCGGTTTGCACGTTGAACCCTGCTCAGAGGAATTCGAACAACTCGTCGTCTTGACGTTTGCTGGTCTTCGTGCAATCGATTACGTATAGTTTGATCACTGACACGGGTACCCGTTGCCAGCCGTAGGTGGTGTTGTAACTTACGGGCCGTTACTGTACGACCACGACGAGCAGTTAGTAGGATGTACCGATCCTCATGAGTCGCTGTTATGCGAACTCTACCTGAACCAGGTCTCCTGGCAACACTGACAGTGTCTTGGAAGCGATTCCATACATTTTGGACAGCTCTTCGAGAAAAACCCAAGTGCAAACTTACGAAACACTGAGAACGTCCTTAAATCATAGTTATGGCTCTGGTTGCTGTAATTGTATCCATGTGCCTTCGTACTGGTGGCATGATTAACGCGAGATGATCAATGAATCAATTAAAATTGAAAAAGTAATACTTTTTTCGCAAAATAACCGAAACAAGTTAAGAAGACAACCAAAGAAAAACATAAGAATAATATACTATTATTTTTTTCTTAAAATGATGGCCAATACTTTCAAATTAGGAACACGAACAACAAAATAAAAAAGGCATAAAAGAGATCAAACACCAAAGAGTTCGTAATATGAATGTAATGCTACTTATTAGTTACTTTCAGTTTACTAAATTGCACTTAAATATAAATAAACTAGTGGCCCTTATTTTGTTTTGAGTAGTATATATATAAAATTAATACATTTTAATAAAAAAAAACACGCATTCATTAATTAAATTTCCAGGTCGTAATGGTATTGTTACCCATAAATATTACTACAGTAACAAAGTAAGGATGATGTCTTAGATTTTTAAATATATAGGAAATAGTGAGCATTTAAATTAACAACAACAACACACATCTTCACGACATTACCTTGATAGCATTTTAATGAACTGTGGTTATAAAGCTGTAACTTTAAAAGGCACATGTTATGATAGTACTGAGGCTAGTACTGAGATGTAGGCACGGGTGAACACTAAGGCAGACTGTTGTCTCTTATCCCCTTTCTTAATTACAATTACAAATCACATACAGGCAGCATACTATGGGTTCGCAAGCGACAGTAAGATAGTGAAAACTGAAAGTGTATTTGAAAGCGCCTAGCTGCGTACGGTGACGAAAAGCACTACGTGACGACGACGTGAGACACATTATCTTTGTTCACCCAAAAAGTGCTCAACGCACCTAGAGAAGTTTCTTCAAAAATGAAAAACGTTGATCGCATGTAGACAGCTACTATAATAATCTTTGTAATGAAGTAGAATGTTGTTTAACCGGGAGTGTTTTACGCTCCACTGCTATTTCCGAATGCTTGCGTTCGTATCGGCGGCGAGTATGGAAGCAGATCATAATATAATCAATTCATTTTTTAATTCGCCGTGCGCACGTTTTTAACTATTTTAGTCGTGTCTGTTTATATTGTACAATGTAGGCGATAAAGAGTGAAAGTACTGTTACCCCACATAGTTAGTTGTTATAGGGATACTGACTGCGTCCGTGTTGTTATGGAGATATACACTATTGTTAAGCATATACCTACGATGTACCTGTTTCATACAGACCATAGAAGAGGTTTCATTGTAGGAGGTAGTGCCATGCTGCACAGGAGGAGGTAGTGCTATGCAGATTACACGACACTACATCCTCCTGTGCGGCGGAATTGGGCCGGCACGACCGGGGAGGTATCTCTCGCTCACATAATGCCATCTTCAGTGTCGCGTTTCGTGGGGTTTGTAAGTAACCCCTTGGGGGGGGGGGGATAGGGCAACGCAACAGTATGATAATTATGTGGATATTCATGGGCGTCGGTAGTCGTAAAAAGGCTCCGATTGCTCTATTCTATAAAAAAGCATATACCTACCATGAGTCTGTGTCATACAGACCCACTGTTAACCCCAAGAACACCTTTAGCACTTAGGGGCCGAATTTCGTAAATTCCCGTCTTTGTTATTCTTGTTGTAACATCATATATAAAGTCATTATAACATCTACACCCTAAAAGGTATCCCAATGCTAAATTTGAGACCCTAACACTTGTAGTAACGAAGTTTCAACTTTCAACCCCAACAAAAAGTCTTTAGGGGTCGAATTGCCAAATCCTGTCTTAGTGAGCACGTACGCCCAAAAGCTAATAATTACTGAGGATAATGACTGATGAGTGAGTGACTGTACTGTCGCTTTTTATGTACGTACCTACACGCGTCTGTCCAGGCGCTGGGTGCGAACTTGCTCTACAGCGAGTGTCGTGAGTGAGTGAGGTCCTAGGCACACGTTCATAAGTTGTAAAATGTGTAAGCCTTAGTTAAATTTCTCGTTTTTAAATATTTATTTATTACAAAGAGGTATTCAATAAAATAAAAATAGAATTATGGAAATAGTATATAATTATATAAATTAATAAAATAAATTCACAATAATATTTATTCTAGCTTTAAATTATAATTTATAATTAAGATGTACAACTTAGTAACACTTGAGATGCCCGCGTCAGTAGCACTGTTAAGTTTAATTCTGTCAATTTCGCACTAAACATTATTTTGTCGTTTGTATCTCTCAGTTGTTGTTATAAAATGTAAGGAGGCACTATTGTAATACGTGGCTGCCCTCGTAAATGTACTTGTTACACCACTATGAAACCAACATATTTATACACGTCTTGCATTTACGACGTTTCCTTCAACTTACAGCGACAATTTTCACGTCCACGTCCTACACCAGGGCAAGGAAGAATCCTAGGCAGGCGCTTCAGTCTACAGCCTAGTGAGGACATCAGTGAAACGAACGTCTAAATTGCTCGCCACGCACCGGCCACACTGCGCATAGCGCTGCTGTGTACTCTAGCAAGCAGCAAGGATGCCGGTCACTAGGTACTTGGCGCTATGTAAGCCCTTAAGTAAGTAAGGCTTAGCGCCTGTGCGGGTGTAGCCTAAGTGAGTAAATCGCGACTGCACCTTTCCTTTTATGGTGGTCCGACACAGACATCCTACGCTCGTGTTTTGTACTAAATTGGTACGTAAATTATACTCTCTTTACAACAACGACTGAGATACAAGGCGTAGCTATGTGATACAAATAACGGTATAGCTTAGATCTTCACTAACGTTCCCTGCTGATTCTGTACTTGTGTATCCGGATGACGAAGGGTTCTGCATGCTGCTGCGGCTGGGCGGCGCTCGCCGAGGGCTTGCGGTACGTGTAGCCGCCATTTTTGTTCGGACGAGCGTATACGTACACTGGCGTCGTATCCTCCTCCTCGTAGATATTAGAATACTTCGGCTTCGAAGCCGTCTCCGACTCCTGGCTGTACTGATCGTAGTTTTGCTCGCTAGATGAAACGGTGTACGCGTATTCTCTTTCTGGCTGGCGCGCCGGTTTCTTCGCTTTGTACTTTTTAGGAGTAGGCGGGGATAGGATGTGGAACAGTGGCATTGATGCCAGCGGGATGGCAGCGTACGCATACGGCTCGTACTCGTCCATGAAGTCTGGCACGGCCATTTGTGGGGGGTACACGGGACGAGCTCCGCTCCGGCCGGGGACGATGAGACCTTGGACGCCGTAGGGCAGGTACGGGCTCTGGTAGCCGCTAGCGGAGGCGCATAGCGATATCAATAGTATCTGTGATAAAAAAAAACATTTTTACCTCGGATGTTTGTGAGTAGCCTGTGGCCTATTATTCAGGTTGGGTAAAAAGAAGGGACGCATTTGTATAACTATTAAACGGTGTAATGTAGATGGGAGTCGGTAGTCATTAAATAGTTCTGATTGCTTCTTTGTTCCTCTATGTAAACGCACACAGTTTAAATAGATCATGCAGAAAGTGACAACATTTCACATCGTTGATTAACATCAATAGACCTGGAGCTCTGTAGCAAGGTTTAATCGCCGGGTCCAGACAATTATTACGAAATCCTCTTTAAAGCAGTCCTTGCTTGCTTCTTTCTTCGGATGCGGACACAGATACAGCATTAGGGCACTCACATAAACTCACAACACCGCCTTTTGCGAAGTCACCGTAAATACTCAAGGTGGAGATAAAAACGACTAGACGCTTCCACTGGCCACCGGCCCGCATGTAAGTTCCAGAACCTTACGCCTGACCTTACACCCTGAGAGCCTTTAGACGCATCGTACATATTGGCTCACAGTTCTTGGGCCCTTCGCGTCGATACACAAGGCCACTAGGGAAATTCAGTAGCGAAAAAAGTACTCACTACGTAGTCCATCGTTGACGCTGCAGTAGTCCGCCAGTCATCGGTTCCCAGCTCCGACTGCGCGGCTCCGACCCATTCTGCCTCTACTTGTGCTAATTAAGTCGGCGCGGGGAGTTTTTCACGAGGCTGTTTAATGGAGCGGCGCGTGCGAGCGTTCGTGTGGTTCGCCGAGCGGACGCGGGGGGAGGGGGAGGGGGTTCCCTTTCAGGAACAGCGCGTGAAATATGTGACTCGTTTATTTCCTAGTCAACTGACTGCTTCTGTTAATTGACTCATCATCGTCATTTTAAGAAAAAAATAATTGGATGTTATTCTTGTTCTTCTTCGATTGTCTTCTTAGCTTGTTTCGGTTATTTTAGGAAAAAAGTATTACTTTTTAATTTTATTTAGTATACGATTGAGATTCTCCCGTCAGTGTTTGAACTGGTTGATTAATCAGTAGGGTAAGGTGCTTTTTACAGACGAGTGAAAACTAAAATTTCTTAATGATGACCGGTGTTTTTGAGTGTGGAGACGATGCGGCGAGCGGTTTTCAGAGTCCTGCATTCACGAAGTTGACCGTTTCGGTGGTCCCAACATAATGGATTGGGGTGGGATTAGTTTAGACGGTAAAACGGACTTCACCATTTTTAATTCGGGTAACGTAACTGCAGAACGTTACATCGAGGACGTCATCAGGCCTCAAGTGATCCCATTTGCACAGCGAGTGGGGCCTGGATTCATTCTGATGCAAGATAATGCCCGTGCATACACAACTCGATCAACCCAAACTGTCCAAGAAGGGTCTCACATTGAGGTATTACCATGGCCAGCTACCAGTCCGGATTTAATTTCGATCCAGCAATTGTGGGACTAATTGAAACGAAGAGTTAGAGAGAATGAGCAAGGGGTCTACAACCAACAGCAGCTGATTGACGCTTTAAAAGATGCTTGGGAGGAGGTTCCAGATGAAAACGTGAGGAATTCAGTCCAGAGTATGCATACGAGGCTTCTGGAGTGTATTGCTAAGAGAGGAAGACATACTCGTTATTAAATAGAAGAAACAAAAGTGACAAGAACAGTAGTTTTTCTTTTTCCGGTGATTGCTTTTGTTCATGTTTTTCATTCAAAATGGCCAATTTTATTATGAACATAAAAAAACAATTCATGATCATTATTTCAAGCAATTGTTAACAAATAATATAATCAATAAAAATATTTTGTAGTTACATAAGTTAAACAAGTTAATGTCTTAAAAAAATCTCCCAAACCTTTTTTAAAGAACCGCGCGAATGGAGGATTCAAAAATGTTGGTTATTCAAATTAAAATTATACGGAAAAGATTTTTTATAGAATAGGGGGGGGGGGCAAAGGAGCAATCGAAGCCTTTTTACGACTACCGACGCACATGCACATAATTACTGTGAACATGCACATAATTACTATGCCGATGCGTTGCCCTCCTTTCCTCTCCCCCACCTAATGGCCCAAATGTGCAAAAAACTAATATTTTAATCATTTTTAGATTTTTTTACTACATGGAATAAAACGATACGCGCAGTACCGCACACACACGCACAATTCAGTACACGCCAGTGACAATGTCATTTACTTTTTATTTAAGTACCTACACAAAGGATTTACTTCAATGCAGCCGAACTGTATTCGAAATCGAATGGTTCCTTTCTATAGCTAAGATAAAATTTCGATTTCCGGGCGATCACTAGATGTGTAATTATGTATTTATCCAGTCTAGCAGTTACACGTATTGCGAGTGTTGCACTACACAGTTAATCTCCTGAGCTGGGCCCGTCAGTTGTGTCGACGTGTAACACCGCAGACGGTGACCTGCTCGATACTCCACGACGCTCCGAGTGTGTTATGTAAGCGACACACAATGTACAGAACTATAAATAATGAATATTAACAGGTTGACCTTGTTGAAAGTTTATTTTCTAACAGATAAAGCCTAGTTTACGTAATACTTTACGAGAACACGGGGAAATGTTCGACGTAGAACGATAACTAAATATGCGAGCAGTGAATGCAGATACAGAACTGGACGTATGTGTCCAGTATGTAATGAAAACTGACAACAGTTTGACAGTTACAAGATTAACAGGTCAGGGAAGAACTCTCCTTAAGTACCCGATGATAGTAAAGTCAGTGGCAGTTTTATAAAAATAATTTAAATATAGATAGTGGCGGCGGACACTGGCGGACAATTTTGTGTTCAGGCGACATATAAATCTTTCATAATAAGGTAGAAAATAAATTGAAAATTTGTATGAAATACGGAGGTGAAACTGCAATACACAACTAGTGTATCAACTCGTATTCGAAGTGACCTGACCCATGAAGCTGAAATTTATATTGTTCATGGGTAGAAACGAGCAGTCGGAGCTTGCTGACGACTGCCGACGCTCGTAGACATGAGAAATCGCACGACACGCGACAGAGAGACTGCCACTGTGAGGTGGTATCATGAGGTGACCGAGAGGTGCCTCCCGCGTCGTGACGGGCGCGTGCAGCTGCCAAGCAGCATGCAGTTACCTGTTACTAGAATGCTAAGGAAATATACCAGTAAAGGTCACATTTGCTTTGTGGCCCGTGAGGTACAGAAGTCACGCGATATCACAATTAGCCAAGTACAAGTGTTCTCATGCTGCTTGTACTTTGCTACTACGTGGCAATAATAGAGAGGCCCCTTTAAGTGGGAGGCATGTCGCGATTGGTACTTGGTACTTACGTGGCTAATCCCTAATCCGGCACCGACCATTACGAGTTGGTGAATAATAAGACATATTAAAAAAATAAGGTACTTTATTTTATAAAACTAAAATAATTTTGGTAGCAGACAGAGAGCCTCAAGTGCGTACGAACAGTCGCGTCGCGGCGCCGGCAGGAGTAGGACAGGTTCAGCGGTGACTGCTGGGCGTTGCTGTTGTGGAGAGGTCTTAGCTACCAGTCAGTGGCGGATCTAGGACTTGGTTCGAGGGACGAGAAGGGGGTTAGGGACTAAATATAGTAGGGGTAGGAGATAGATTTATAAAAGTACTGTTGCTTCTGGGTGGAGGAATCCGCCTCCTAGATCACCACCTGGATCCTCCACTGCTTTTTTTCAGAATATCGGGGCTTATCACATTGTTTGTTGTATTCTCCAAGTCCTGATGCCGGCAATTTGTCTAATTATTTCTAGGTTTTCACCACCAGCCAGAGGAAAGTCCGTGCGAGTAGTGGGGGGTCTCCACGATCTTGGAGACCTTGATGACCTCAG
The DNA here is from genome assembly GCA_017140195.1 of Eumaeus atala. Classification (NCBI taxonomy): domain Eukaryota; kingdom Metazoa; phylum Arthropoda; class Insecta; order Lepidoptera; family Lycaenidae; genus Eumaeus; species Eumaeus atala. The sequence goes on from JAFELO010000499.1 coordinate 223,051, forward strand.
GTACGGCCACCACTTTAGGTACGGAGACGATCTTCTGAACTTCCACTACCTGTTTTGGGAATAATCACACGTTGTAGAGCAAAGTGGTTTGTTTATTAAAGATTTGGAGCCGTTTGATAATTACCGAAGACCATTGATATTTGTAAGGTGTACAACTAAATAGATGCGTTGTCTTCTTACAACCACATCAACTAGGCTACTCATAAACCGCATGAAACACAACTTCATAGCCATCATTTTATCGCTGTTTATCCTGTGAGCGATAGGAATGTTTCCATGCTGCATAGGAAGAGGTAGTGCAATGCATGGTGCAACGGAGTTGGGCCGGCACGACCGGAGAGGTACCTCTCGCTCACTTGATACCGCCGTAAAGTGACACCTACGGTGTCGTGTTTCGTACGGTTTCTGAGTAGCCTAGTTGATGTGGCTGTAAGAAGACAACGCATCTATTTAGTTGTAAACCTTACAAATATCAATGGTCTTCGGTAGACGGTTCGGTGGCCCAAAATGAGGACAACGTATCAGCATAATTATGCTGATGTTCCTGGGCGTCGGTAGTCGTTAAAAGGCTAAGATTGTTCGTTTGTCCCCCTATACTATAAAAAAGTTCTCTCTCGTCTACTCGATCTTGCAGGCCCAACAGAGAAAGAGGCACCAGGATGGCCACCTGTCAGAGATCGTCTGCACACTTAGACTATGACACATTAGTGCCCATCATATATCATCGTTAACATATTGAGTGACTGCCTGGATCCCACAGTCTTATTTTTGCCTGAATAATTCTGGTTGTAACAAAAAATATCCTGACGCACAATCACGTGAAAGCTGTTACAACGGGCACAGGGCCTATACGTAAGGCAGTTCACACACACGATACATTTGCATGCGCATATCTTCCATCCACATCCCTCACGTGGTTGTATACACTGAGTGCCATAAGTCCATGACCCTTACATAATTGCCTGGCTTCCTCCACATTTACACGTACATTATGACGTCACAGGACACGTACCTTGGGGACGGAGACGACCTTGTTGTAAGACACCAGCTTCGTGGCCGGAGCGGCGATGATGGGAGCGGACAGGATGGGTCCGTGGCTGATGCCGTGGAGGTCGTGGAGGTCCAGCGCGCTGTGGCTCAAGGCACTGTGGCTGAGGGCGCTGTGGGCGAGCAGGCTGGTATCCAGGCTATGGCCCAGAGCCAGACCATGGTCTAGCGACAGGCTGCTGATCCCCCCGTGTAGGTAGCCGCGCTTGTCGCGCTTGCCCTCTGGTGCTGCCAGGGCGACGGCAACGAAAAGGACGACGCAAGCCTGATAGATTATTAACATTAGCAACGACGACAACTCATCCTAACGCCAGCTTCCTGATGGGGGAGGGAGAGATTACCGGGTGCCACATGTCGTAATCCTTGTTTATCGACATTGACGTTTGCACCAAATGATTTGAGCAAACATTTTGGGGCTGTCTAAATTTAGGTTATAGGTTACATGGCTTCTAATTTTACTTCTCATATTTCAATTATGTCGCAAAAAGTAAACTACAAAAAACTAGGAGGAGGATTTTAAAGCGATTGTTGTAATTACTGTTAGTGCTAATTTAACTTTTAGTTAGTCCTTAAGCCCTTTTTGTTATAATTTGCTCTTAATGTTCGAACGTACTGTATGCATCTTTAGGACTTGGTAATTCTTCACATAGGGGATGATAATTTCTGGAACATCAAGAAATACCGAGATATTTAGATGTTTGGAGTATGTTTTTTGGTATTTTTACCTGTCGGGCGTAATGCTTGTCGAGTGTATGTATGTCTATTCCTTGCTACAGCCTGTAAGGCCAGTCTTGTTAACCTAAGTGACGCCGGGTAAATCTATCTTCTTCTTATATATAAAACAAAGTCCCAAAAAACTGTCTGTTAGTTTATGATCGATTTTACCATAATTTACTTAACGGATTTTCGTACGGTTTTCAACCATGAATAGGGCGATACCAAAGGAAAATTTTAGTGTATAATTTGACCCTTGCTATTCTCGTGTGAAATACATTTTAAGCGATCGAGTTTTATTTTTCTAAATTTAATGTTAGGCTATTTTCTATCGTTATTATAATTACTTGTATATTTCGTACAAGGGGATGGTACTCACAATGGGTTTCATGGTGATATTGATGAGAATGTACACTGTGGACTGACGTGTGCCCGGCGGCGCACCGTTATATATTAGACCCGCGAGGTCACCCATCTTGCCACCGGCAGAGCTTGCGACACCGCTCTTGTTACCATTAATTGTGGAGACTCGGTTAAACTTAACTATTTAAGATATCGTTGCTTAATAGTCATAAATATCGTATTAATTCAAAAGGTTTCGAGGGGAAAGCTTATTAGATTACAAAGACCGATGAAGGCTTCTTTAATACGCAGCGGAGCAGAGGAAGAATAAGTTATGATTATTTTTTTTCGATGTACATCTTCCTAGCATTGTACAAGTGCCAAAAGATGTAGCTGCATTGTACAAGTGCCAAAAGATGTACCTGCATTGTACAAGTGCCAAAAGATGTAGCTGCATTATACAAGTGACAAAAGATCTAGCTGCATTGTACGAGTGCCAAAAGATGTAGCTGCATTGTACAAGTGCCAAAAGATGTAGCTGCATTGCATAGCGCTGGTACGGATGCCGATGTATTACCCGCTCGTGTAATAACGGCGTGAAGAGATGGCTATGACGAGCCGACACGGGTTTTGTGAGCCAAGAGACCGTCGAGAGTCTGGGCTGTTGCTGAGAAACAGGTCCGGATCGACACCGGATCAGCCTACTGCTCACATGCTCCTGCTATAGGTAGTATAAGCCATACCATTAATTAATGACTATAATAAAGCTGAACAGTCCCTTTGTAACCAAAAGTGTTTTTTTTTTGGAATTTTTCAATTTCAAAAAAAGTTCGGTGCCATAAATTCGGTGATGTTACACCCCTCACACCCCTCACACACACACACACACACACACACACACACACACACACACACACACACACACACACACACACACTCACACACGCCTCAGCCAGCACGTAAGTTTTCTACCCCACGCTACTGGACAGAGTGGGGCCGTGAGGGAACCTGTGTCTCTGCACACGCTTATGTATGAATGAATGAATGAAAGCTTTATTTAGGTATAAATTACACTGTTATACAAATTTTGTAGACACAATAATAATATATTCCTCACCTGAATTAAAACAATGAGCCCAATACAAAATAAGTTGGTACTAGTGTAGGTACCTACTATAAAAGAGTTTTATTAAAATATATACAACATTTGATAAACACAGGAAAATGCACAACAGTGTAATAGTGCCCAAAACGGAAACCACTCAGTTGTGTGATGCGGTGGGACCACCAGCCCGATATTACGTGGTCCTGGTACTGTGCAGCTAGCACCGACGAGGCGGCTGAAGATGGCCGTCGTAACAGAAGATTCATTTTTATTTGCATTCCATAGTTAATGACTTCTATATTCTGGATGCGTCCCCCGTCACTTCCTATCCTGTGGACAAAACGTTTTACAACCTATTTATCAGTTCCACTAAGCATAGACAAAAACAACCATAAATTTCGCAGAGCTGTTCTGGTGGCTCGACCATAACATGACATGGTTGTGCCCTGCCGTGTTACCGAAAAAGGGCAAACTAACACTTTTGAGAAATTGAGTTAGATATATATTCTGAATTGTGAAAAAAGGCCTGTCTGCCTGATTTTTTTGTGGATTTTTGGCTACAACATAACAGAGATAGCATAAACTCAAAGTGCACAACTGCACCACATTTTAAGTTTCATTACAATGAAAGGGCTTATTGTGAGATATGACTTTTATTTTACCTTTTTATTTGTAACATATCTAACTGACTTACGTTAAATATTAAAGGCTTAAGAGGCAATAGTGCTTATTTTTTACACCAACACCTTAGCAAAAGTGTAGCAAGCAATTTCACAACAGGCAGTGATGCCCGTTCTATTTACCCCTACGCCTTTACTACTAAACGTCTGTGAAGTATTGTGTGTATCTAAATTCTAATTATTTATCGTGAAAAGGCACAGTTCAGTAAGAGTGTCTTTTAATTTTTACCCAAAACTTTAGATTGAAGAGGCATAATTGGTTATTATATGTGCCTTTTAAACGTAATGTTGCTTTTTGCTATTGTTAAGGTAAAAAGAAATATGATAACGTTTAAGTATATCCATTAAAATTAAAAATATAATAAGACTATCTTAGTATACATACTCAACAAGCACAACTTTTAACATACACACAATTTGGGAAAAACACATTTTAAACATGTTTTTTAACAAAATACAAAAAATATTTCAATCTCGATTTTCTCAACATTTACAAAATGTTAGTTGTGCCCTTTCCAGTTGCGACGGCAGTGCCATGCCGTGTTGCAGGAGAATTGGGCCGCCAAGATCAAGGAGGTACATCTTCAATGTTGCCAACGTATACGATACGTGCTTGAACGATAACTTCCTGTCAACGTATATGTACGATGGTACACTGTTATCGTACGCGTGTTGTTCGGCGATTGCTACTGCACTGTCGTTGACCCGCACAACTATCATACACTGATAGGGAATGGGGCGAACAATATTACTCACGAAGCATTCATTTCCTTAGAGCTCATGCAAGCACATGAATGTTACATTCATGCGACTTATTTATTCATTTCTTTAGAGCTCGCGCAAGAACATGAACGTTAAGTTCACGCGACTTATTTATTCATTTCCTTAGAGCTCGTGCAAGCACATGCACGTTACGTTCATGCGACTTATTTATTCATGAAACACATTATTGTGAAGAGTGCGATAATTCGAGGTCAATTTTTTTTGTAGCAAAATAGGGGGGCAAACGAGAAATCGGTTCCTTTTGATGGCTACTGTCGTCATCCCCCCCCAATGGGCCAACGGCTACTCAGAAACCGCACGTAATGCGACAGTTAGCAGGATGTTTACGAACTGAAACGACAGTTCCGGTTACAATAGTGTGTGTGGGGGTCCTCCACATGTGAGTGTATCGGAAGCGCGTCGCGTGCAGTCGCCAGCCGCCAGCCGCCAGCCGAGACGCACTCACGGACGACGGACAACACAGCGACAATGTGTTTCACACATATTTGTAGGAGGTAGTGCCATTGTTGCATTACAGACGACTACAGGGGGTACCGGCGAACCCATCGCTACTCCGCCTACTTGTTTGTACAATAGGTGATTCCACATCATATAGCCAAACGTGAGGCAATGTTCTAATAACTCAGTATATTCCAGTGATAGGTTATTATCCTTCAGCTTTCCAGTTACTATTGATATATACTCCTCCACTGGTAAGGATGTAAATAGGGACTGTACATGAAAACTGACCATAATTTCATTGTCATAGAGATATAGTCGTTGTACCTGTTCGACAAATTCGTATGTATCCCTTGTAACTACTGTAGTGGGTCCACGAAGTGCTGATAGGACTTTCGCTACGTGTTGAGCAAACTTATAAATTGGTGAATCATTTTGGTTCACTACTGGACGTAGTGGAGTATAATGGTGATTATTGTGTATTTTCGGCAACCCATACAGTTTCGGCGGGTTTGCACACGAGGGGGTTAGGTTTTTAACGTCCAGACTCAATGATTCGAAGTGTTTTTTAATGAGGTCACTGATACTTTTTACAACGCTGCTAATTGGGTCCGTTTTGACATTTTTGTAAGTAAACTCATCCGATAAAAGGCGTTCAATTTTGTCATTGCCTGCCTTATCCATTATTACGGTGGCATTAACTTTACCCGCGTGAAGAATCTTTATATCCTGTATTTTGCGTATGTTTTGCAACGTTGTATGTTTGCATTGTTCGAAGGGAATATTTAATTTTGTCACGGAGCTTCGTTTCAAAACTGACGATACATCCTGTGGCCTTATGGCCTCGCCCTTGGCAGATGCGTCGCCCTTCTATCATCCCCCCAAACGGCTATAATTTTATCTGCGCTACATTCATTACTCTCCACACCACAAACTCACTGGCTGCCAAGGCTCTTGACACCTGCGGACAGTAGCCGGTCGATCTGATCGTGGTCTGCTTGGTCTTCTCCATTCCTTACATTCTTAATTACAATATATATATCTATATAGAGAGAACGAGCAATCGGATGCCAACGCTGTTTTTGCCCTCCTTTTCACCTCCCCCTCTTCATGGGCCACGGACTACTCACAAACTGCACGAAACGAGATGTCACTTTGCGTCGGTATCATGTGAGCGGGAGGTACCTCACCGGCCAAATGCCACATTGCACTACCTCTCACTATAAATCCTAACAAAACAATCATAAATTGATAAACAGAAAAACCGCCTACTCCAGTTATATTTTAGGGTATCCAGCATCACTCGCGTATTACGAGACATTTTATACGTCCAAATTTCACTTAAGGCGGTAGTAGGGACAATAGAAATCTACATACACGCGCTCGCCAAACATTACCCGTCTTCTGACGCAGTTGGTTAAAACTAGTCATTAATACTTGGTGATTTGTGTTTTTTGTGACGTTGCATAAATGTCTTCTTTCACTTCGTTCGCAGGGCTGCAGCGGTACAGCTGGATCAGTCCGGCGAGGGAAAAGTGTCGATGTCGCGTGTCGTGCGGTTTGTGAGTTGCTGGTGGACTATTGGAGGGGAGGAGGAAAGAAGGTTAACGCATCGACATAATAATTATGCAGATGTTTATGAACCTCGGTAGCCAATAAAATATCGATTCTGATTGCCACTTTTTCCCCATTACTTTATTTAATTTAAAAAATCGAGACCGGGGAGGTGTTGTTGACATTCCAGTGATGTAACTTGCTGAACTAAGCTGACTACTAACTACCGCAGAGCTAGAAGACGAAAGTCTTCAACCAATGCGTTCTCCCCGTGATGACCTACGGGGCCGAACGAAAGTTTGTGGTAGCTCAGCGGGCTATTGCACGTTTGGATGTGCTATGTTGGGTGTTTCTTTGTCCGATAGAATTCGTAACGAAGTCTTAATGCTCTCTGCATCTACTAAAGTCTCCGATATCACGCGAAGAATAAGCTCGCTGAGGTGGCAATGAGCTGGCCACACACTCGGAAGGTCAGATGGCAGATGGGCCACTAAGTTTCTGGAGTAGAGGCCGCGTTTAGGAAAACGAAGTATTGGTCGACCGTTCACCGGGTGGGAAGACGATCTCCGCACAGTAGCCGGTCTGGGATGGATGCGAGTAGCAGGAGATCGGTCGTCCTGGCGTTCCTTGAAAGAGGCCTGTGTCCAGCAGAGGACCGATAAGTGCTGATAATGATGATGATGAAGTATCAGCTGGATATTTGTGGATGTCAATAACCACGGAATACTTCAACAGCACGTCTATCCGCTTATGCAACATATGGAGCTGCTGTTTGTAGTTTCTGGGTATGTAGGTCGAGGCGGAAGGATGAGGGAAACTGGCAAAAATAATAACATCAGTCATCAGACGTATAAATGTCGCGGCTGGGCACGCAGCGCGTGACGTCGACGGTCGCGGGCTCCCATCATATGTTAAATAATATTATAAATGCGAAAGGTAAAAAGGTAATCTCGCCAATATTTAACATAAAAAACGAGGCAATGTTGTAGCTTATGTACCATAATAACACCTTAAATTTCCACGTGGTTTTGCCTGTAACGAAATCGCGGATGGTGCCATCGCGGACTAAAGTAATAAGGGATGGAAAGCCAGTAGCACTGTAAAGTTACTTAATATATGTATTTCATCGAAATATCATGGGAGAGGTGCCCGGCCGTGCCGGCTTTAGCGTTAATGTAGCATGGCACTACCACTTACGAAAGTGCTGGTGTTCATTGAAATAAGTATATCCAGTAGTGGATTAGCTTTTGGATCGGCATGAGTACTGTAAAAGCGAATAGAAGCCCAGTGCGTCGGATTGTACGAGTAGTCGTTGTTCCACGAGGGTAGCTTTGGGGTTGGGGGGAGGGACCGAGAGGTCCTTCCCCATGTGCCCAGCAGTGGAGATGATGTGTATGTGCAAGTAACAACACATGTGTGTGCCAGCACCGTTACCGCTGAACCCGCGCTCCACGTAGAGAATGAAGCGGCCTCTCGCGTGATAATTGCCCCAAATACTTTTAATGGCGTCCTTTGAGACGTTCTACCGGTCGGTGTTTGTGTGTAGTGCTGACGGAGGCCAGCGAAGTGAGCGTGGGAGATTTGCACACGAGAAAGTCCACTCAGTCAGGCACAGGTAGTGCCATTGCTGTTTTGAAGCGGCATTGAGTAGCACGACCGGGGCCTCAGGGCCGGGGACTCTGAGGAGCATTTCCTCCTTTCTTAGCTACCGACAATAGACCTCTACATTGTTGCTAGGCAGATAAGTTGCCCTCTTTCCCTTTAACCCCCTACAAAGGACCATCAGAAACTGCACTAAGTTCAACAGCATAGCTGTGACATTGTAGTGGTATCATGCGAGCGAGAGGTACTTCCTCGGTCATGCCGGCTCAGTACGGTTCCGCTGCCTCTCACTATTGCACCCTACTTTTTGATGTACCCTCAGATGTCAACACGCCGCGGTCAAAACTAGTCGAGTTCTTATAACTCATTCCGAGTGTTGAATGTTTCTAAATATGCTAATGTGCTGTTTATACCCCGACACGGCCCGCGCACACTATATACAATAAGGCTTCAATACACAATTAACAACACATAAAATATTTAGTTCAGTTTTCCTATCACACGATGTGTCTCTTTCGTTGTCGTTGTTTATGCCTCCCTCTTTCTATTCCCATCATAATGACGTCCATCCTTAAGGATGACACTACAGGCGTGTTTCAGAACTGACATGCACAATTTATTAATTGTAACCGGACAGAAAACTGTCGGAGTATTTTGGAGACTACCGACGCCCAGAAACATCCGCTAAGGTAAACGTTATGCAAATACGTAGATGCGGACTTTCTTAAACCGTACGAAACACGATAGACTAGCCAATAATATCACTTCACGCTGGTGTTAAGCGAGCAAAACCAAAACAGCTGAAATATCAAGTACTTAGTCAATAGCCAATCCCTGCTCACTTCGTTGGGCGTTAATCACTTTTTGATACAATTGTATCAAAATATAACCCATGTCGCTTCTGATTAGATCAGTTTCGTCGAAGATTGCCCCCCACAAAAAATGCTAGAAACTTAAGTATTCTAGTATAGATATTTTGTTAAGAAGATTTTTAGATCTAATTTTTATTCTAATCAATAATACATTATATACTGAAAATAAATAATGGAGCTCACACTGAGAAGTCTATTACATATTATAAAAAATATCTAACTTGTGTGGTCATTTAGATATGCATGTTTTTACGAAATCAACATAAATCACACGGGTATCTCAACAATGTCAGGGACGCGGTTCGCGCCGGGCTGCGGACCGCAGGTCCATGCTCGAGACCTTGGGATAGTGAATCGTGGATCGCGAGGTCCAATTTGGTGCACCTCTGAGACCGTGGAGCGATCAATACACGCCTAACAGTGATAGTGCCTAGTTGACCAAGCAACTCTTATTCAAAGTAGCCGAAATTTGTTGTTACTTGATTATGTCTCAATGGCTGAATCATGGCAATGTTATAAAACTTATTGCATTGCAAAGTACTCAAGAGCTGTAGGCCTGTGTGTGGTCGATTTTCTGAGAATCTGTAGAACAGATTTTCACGTGGTTTTCACTCACGATTAGAACGATACCTAGCAAGGTGTTAGTGTAAAATGTATTGACGGGCGGAGTCAGGGTGCATCGGTATTTAATAATAAAGCAGCAAAAATGTTTTGCTTTATAAATAAATATTATACGATCACTATTTATTTCTACGAAAATGCTACCTGAGGCGGTCGCGTCTTTCCGTGGCGGTAACAATCGAAATAAAATACAACCTATATTTGAAGTTGGACCACACACGTTTAAGTTTACACACGTATGCTAAATGTAATCAAAATCAGTTCAGTAGTTTCGGTGTCCATCGCTCCAGGGCGACTTTTTTACTGTCATGTGAGGGAGACGAACCTCGTGGTCGCGCCGTCCCCAACCCGCAATGCAGCATGGCACCTGCCCGCCCGCCTGCCTGCGCTGTACAATAAAACAAAACAATGTTTGAATAGGCTCGTTCTGGTGTAACATGTTAACTATTTCTACAGCGAGGTGGAGCGGTTCGTGATCTGGTTTCTTCGTCTCGTTACAACATGTGTCGACGCCAACTAAATACTAATTGTAAATTACTCAAAACTACTGGCGCATCGCTCCTGCGTGACATGAAGTCTGCGTCCGAATCGAGTCACCTCTACCTACCTCCCTTTGACTGCTATAATACGGTTAAAATACTAAAACAAGACTTTATTATTTTTTAACATCCAAGTACGCACCGCTGCTACTGTATACCCAGAATCTACGTCCCTTCGATATCATCGCAGGGAGTGTCCATCTGTCTTAGGTCCCGGAGTGAATATAATCAAGTAGCACGCGGAGTTTTAGTGATTTCAATTTCCTTCCCCAGTAAGAGCGGGAAACAATACAAAATTCTAATGACTTATACAAGCCAAGAAAGGAGCAGGCAGCCAAGCCAGGCTTAGCCGATATGCATCACGTAGATAATAAATATAATATATATGAAAAACTTTTCCACTACTGAGTAATTGAATGAATGACTGACACAGCCAACACTATTAACCTACAACCTTAAAATTTAGACCTTCCTTTATGATGTAAGGGAGCACCTAGAAAGGATTTTTTGAAATTCAACCACTAGGTGCTAGTTTATTATATGGAATTAAACCACGTTAGACGAGTGAAATCACCGGACGACGCCAGTCCTAATATAATGATTGAATAATTATCATTTAATTTGTAATGATATGTTTCCAAAAATAGTTGTGACCGAAGTTCCCCGCGCTGTGTACGTGGTCACCGTAGTGGACGAGCCCGTCGACACCGCTGGCTGCTTCCTTAGTACTTAGTTCGTACGCATTGAGCTTGATCACGTACGGGGCGTAGCCAACAGCTAATCGCTAGCTTCCTGAACCACCTCGGAGCGGGTGATAAGAAATCGGTACTGTGAAGAGTATCTTATGTTGTTTATGTTGTTGGCTGTGCCTCGGAGAACACGTTAAGCCGTCTGTCCTGCGCCTGATTTATCTCCGGTGGTGTCGGACTGCCATCGGAATAGGATAATGAGAGAGCAGAGAGTGCACTTGTGCCTGCGCAAATACTTGTGCATTATAACATATCGTGCGCAGATGGCTAGTCTGTGTAGAGATGGCCGCCATAGCTGAAATTCGTGTACCTCCTACACGAATTTCGGATTTCATCATTAATATCTATACCAATTTTCCACACAATGGGTGCGGCAGTTATTCCGTGACACGTTAACAGACATCCATACAACTTTCGCATTTCTAATTATATTTTCCGTTAGCGTTCGTTACTTTTCGTCACTAAGATGATATTATATACACGATCACATCGAGTGTGGACATTTCTCATGTTGTCATCGAGGTTGGCACTGATCTCTATATTGTGAATGGATGACCGACACATATGAAATTCTTTTATATGTAAAAATTGAGGTACAGAATATAAAAAAAAACCTCGTGTGTTCCTCGATGTCGTTCGAGGTCGTTGCTGTTGTGGTTGTGATGCTAAAGGCTAGTAAGCGACCTAGACACAGTAGAGGGTCGTGATGGGATTACACTCGACTGGTTACTAATACACACGATTTTACTGACACATTTTGTGCATTCCACGAACCTTATACCGTTTATATGTAGCAAAATAAAAAATATATAATTGTCGTTTATTGCTCATGCGTTACCCAACAAGCTTTCGCGTAAATTAACCGCTGGAATATTAATGTAGTTTAAATTTTCCGTTAGATACGTTATTAGAGCTGATTGTTTGCTGAATGATCAAGTCGGTGTGAAACTTGTTTCTACATTATACGTAAACGAAACGTTTAATGACTACAGATGCCCATATACTTTCGCAAATACATCGCATTGTTTTGCAGGCGTGTTGCTCTCCTACCCTGTTCCAATGAGGCACCGGTAAATCACAAAATGCACGAAACGCGACAGCAAAGCTGTCACTTTGCCCGGTATTATGAATGTAAGGCTAAAGTTTTTTTTTATTTTATTTATTAAAAACACACATTGAATAACAGTTGAAATATAGTGACGGTGTGTCATAAACCCACTAGGATGTATCCTTACACTGGCATACATCGCCAGCGCTCGGAATTCATTAAGTAATAAAATATATTAAGTTCTATCCATATATGTTATGGAGATCAGTGGCGTTGTTAGAGCTATTGTGATAGCTGCGTATCGTGTTCAGCCACACACTTGTAACGGCATCGCGTTACATCGCACCGCCTGTCGCAAGCTCACCTCAGCCAGCTCCGCGTCAGCTTCCGGGGCCTCGGACCAGGCACGCCCGGGCACCACTCGCTCGGTCTCCGTGGCAAACTGACTGCTGACGTCAGTCGTACTATCTGTGTGTAGCCGGCCCGTTGGGGGTGGAGGAAAATGCTTGTCGAAGTATCTTAAACTGACTGCTGACGTCAGTCGAACTATCCGTGTGTAGCCGGCCCGTTGGGGGGTGGAGGGAAATGCTTGTCGAAGTGTCTTAAACTGATTGCTGACGTCAGTCGTACTATCTGTGTGTAGCCGGCCCGTTGTGGGGTGGAGGGAAATGCTTGTCGAAGTGTCTTAAACTGACTGCTGACGGCAGTCGTACTATCTGCGTGTAGCCGGCCAGTTGGGGGGTGGAGGGAAATGCTTGTTGAAGTGTCTTAAATCTCGCTATGAAAGTCATAAATACTACTGGTACCAGTACTACCCAGACGTGTGAAGAAAGTACGTAATAAACACAGCGGGTCTTCTTCATGTGTATATAATACGTAATAAACACAGCGGGTCTTCTTCATCTGTATAAAATACGTAATAAACACAGAGGGTCTTCTTCATGTGTATAAAATACGTAATAAACACAGCGGTTCTTCTTCATCTGTATAAAATACGTAATAAACACAGCGGGTCTTCTTCATGTGTATAAAATACGTAATAAACACAGCGGGTCTTCTGCATCTGTATAACATTCTTTTGGTATGCAACTGACGCTTATAAACATCCGCATAATTGTTATAGTGTCGTGTTCCGTTCCTCCCCGCTAATTGGCCGTCGGAAACTTTGAAGCGATATTATGTAAGCGGTTATACAGACGAGTGGCCCGCCTTCACCTCGTCCCCTTCACCAAGTGCAGACAAAGCTCAACGAGCTGTCAGTTCGGTCGCACGGAGGGACAAGATGCTGCAGTGCAGCTATAGCGGTGCTTAATAAGATGTACTGCCGCGCTGAAATGCAGTTGGTTTGGGCCGGCACGCCCGGGGTCATTCACAAAATTACAGTGTCGCATTTCGAGCGGTTTATGAGCTTCTGGTGGAGCCATTGGAGCTGAACGGGAGGTATGAAAAGAATCCAACTCCTCGTTTGCCCCTTTGAACCCACTATAAACATCTGCTACCTGTCCCTGTACCGCATGCTCCACAGATCACCTGTCGGTTCGCTGCGACAGCCAAGAGCTCCTTGCGACACTTACCTTATGGTCTTTAATAATATCCATGTCTAATATGTAACAAAATATTTTTATTAACATGATGGATGGAGATGGGGCGAACGTGTAAAAGCGTCTACATACGCGGATGTTGATGGGCGTCCGTAGTCACCAAATGGCTTCGACTGCACGTTTGTCCTCCTATGATACAAATAAAGGCACTACTGTTTACTAGACTGTTTTTATAAGGCTATTATTATTATTACCATCATCATCAGCAGACGACTGCCAGACGAGTTCCGCTGCTGGAGCAGGCATATTGATGAGTGCCACACGTGAAGTCCATCCCAAGCGAATCATTTGTGTAGGAGACAGATCTGAACAATTGTCTTGTGGTATTATTTTTGTCACTATATTTTGCAAATCTCCTGAAAAAAATATTTTAGCAAAATTTGACATTAGTAGGTTGCTATTTTCAAAAATCCGATGAGAATTGTCCCTGTAAAGTGATATAAGAGACCGCCATGCTGTTGAGTTCTTGCGAGTTGTGAGTAGCCGGTGGCCCATTAGAGGGCGGGATGGAAGGAGAGCATGAGTCATCATTTTGAATCTATAGTCATGATTGGTAGAATCCACCTATCATTGTCACTTCATCCTGCATATCCTGAGCGTAAAAATAATGCACTGGGCATTGGCGTCTCTAGAGGATGAATTCGCGTACCAGAACACGGTGCCGATGGGCCAATACCCTTATTGATCCTACCCACACACACTGGACACTGCTATTAGTTCGCCAAGACCGCATCTTACACCTCATCCTGATGAAGGAGGGTGTGGCCGTTCGCGTCATGATCTTCTCCATGAGCCAAAACTTCACGTCAGCGCCGACACAAATTTAGCTAACGCACTCGACTGGAGCTCAGCGTCCTGGGATGGGACCCCCTTCCGACCCCAAACCTAATCTCGCTATCCGACTAGAACTCATAGCAGTCCGGTGAAGCTGTATTGGGCTACACTCCGTCACCGTCCGTCATGGAATGAAAACAGAGCACACTCTCTGGACATAAAGACCCTACCACTAACGTGTGTGAATCTGCGACTATCTCTTACATAGAAAAATATATAAACATTCATATTTGAAACACCGGCAATGCTTCATTGTTAATAATTTGGAGCGACATTACCAGGGAAATGCAGTCCAGAGACATACACTAGCTGCCACATTATATACGTCCCTCGCTACTGGCGCCGGTCCCGTGGGCTAATGATAAGCATGATCAGTCACAGTCGTAGGGGCCTGCTGTCGAGTCCCGGGTCAGGTAAAGGAGTGTCATTTGGATAATCTCTGATTGAGAGTCCGCGGACGGGAGGTACATCGGTCTTCACGACCTTACCTTCGGTCCTGTAGGACCATCCCATTGGAAGAGAAAAGTGAGAGTAATAGTGCATTTGTGCCTGCGCAAACAGTTCTGCATCATAGCATATCCTGTGCAGGAGTGCAGTCGCTCTAGAGATGGTCGACGTACCTAAAATTCGCCTCGGACGACAGTATTTTTAGAGTTCGCGGGCACGCACACGCACATGCCTACGCGCGTGACCCACTCTGTCGCAGACGTTTACTCGTCCTACACTCCTACAGCATACGCACATGCCTACGCGCGTGACCCACTCTGTCGCAGACGTTTACTCGTCCTACACTCCTACAGCACACGCACATGCCTACGCGCGTGACCCACTCTGTCGCAGACGTTTACTCGTCCTACACTCCTACAGCGTAAACACGAGGATGTGGTAATCTGTTCGGGCAGTGCTAGTCGACGGACACTTTGTTATGTTCTTAAGTGTCAATCTGATGCCAAACTGTTTTCGTATACATAATATGTATCTATAGGCATATATTATTATAGACATAGAACATTCATGACCTCGGCAGCATTTGAACTCACTTGTTGGCGCAACCGTAGAGGTAACGTAACCGTAGAGGTAACGCAACCGTAGAGGTAACACAATTGTAGAGGTAACACAAACGTAGAGGTAACACAATTGTAGAGGTAACACAACCGTAGAGGTAACACAACCGTAGAGGTAACACAACCGTAGAGGTGACACAACCGTAGAGGTAACACAACCGTAGAGGTAACACAAACGTAGAGGTAACACAACCGTAGAGGTAACATACATAGAGACGGGATGTCATATGAGCGCGACTGTCATCTTGGTAAATACAGAAGGAATACGAGATATTAGTTCTGTTTTTATATTCCATACATACACATACATCGAGTGACAGTCTAATAAACAATTTCTGATATCGATTAGTTGGTTCCTAATAGAAAAATATTTTATGTGAAGTAACAACCTCATAATGATTATTTAATATGAATTAATGTGTTTATGCGAATCGTGTAAATTAGTATAAACTCTATTTCATCTTAATTCATTTGTAAAATAAGTGTATTCAAAGACAAAAGAGCTTTATAAAAATATATTCTTAAAATAAAATGTTTTCTTATATATTAACAGTAAAAGAAGACTAAAATTTGCTTTGGAATCACATTTTGCTTTGGAATTAAAACTTACGTTCTAAAGATTACCACCAGCCGCTAGCGTAGCCGGAGCCATAGCCGGAGGCATATCCGGAGCCATAGCCGGAGCCGTAGCCATAGCCGGAGCCGGAGCCGTAAGCGACGCCGGCGGGCACGACTTTGTTGACGGTAAGAATTTTAGGCTCGTTCAAAACCTTGCGTACGTTTACTACTTGTGGCACGTCAACTACGCGTTGTGTGTTGACTACTTTGTTGACGGAAACTAGTTTAGTAGCGGGCGCGGCAATGCTCACAGCGGGTGCAACGGCGGCCGCTGCGGGTGTCACGGCAGAGACAGCTGGTGCTATAGCAGCAACGACAGGCGCTACAGCGGGTATAGCGGGCGCTGCGTAGCCGAGAGCAGATGAAGCGTAGCCGAGAGCAGATGAAGCGTAGCCGAGACTAGGTGCTGCGTAGCCGAGAGATGGTGCTGCGTAGCCAATACTAGGTGCTGCGTAACTAAGAGCAGGTGCTGCGTAGCCGATAGAAGGTGCGGCGTAGCTGATGGTGGATGCGCTAAAGCCGACGGCGGGCGCTACAGCAGCGACAGCTGGTGCCGTGTAGCCGACGGCGGGAGCCGGGTAGCCGATACCAGTGTTAAGATACGAGTTTGCGTAGCTAACAGCGGGTGGAGCGTAGCTCACTGCCGGTGCGGAGTAGCCAATGCTGGGTGCGTAATCGGTGTGACCGTGGAGGAAACCGCGCTTCTCGCGGACATTCCCGGCCGAAGCGCACGCTACGATAGCAAGAAAAGCGACCTGAAAATAATTTAGAAAAACCATCTTAATTGTTTGATAAAATTAAGTAATTTATTATATTATTTTAACTATCGCATCGTGACCGTGACCCGGCTTTGATCATTTGGTGTTATTCGGTTTGTTACAAGTGGCACAACTCTCTAATGAATGCATTAGCATTAACATTATGCGTCAAGGTCTGACAGAGCTAAGCCGAGCCGACCTTCCGGTCAGAGTTATTTTGTTTACATTATACACGCTGTCGCCATGTGGCATGTGTGCTACATTTAAACATATTTTTTGTTTTTTTCTAAACGACAACTCTATGCTGACGAAAGTGTCCAGTGCAGTTTCGTCGGGTACTATGAGACACGACGGACTAGGTGAGACAGTGTTCTATAGGGGGTCAGACCTCTCTCCTTTCCCGCAGATGGGAATGATGCATCCCGATGGGTATTTCGAATTAGCTAATTATAATAACTAAGTTTGCCCAGGAAATGTTGGTGACGTGCTCATTACTGAGATAAATAAAGTTATGCGAAGCGTTAGGCGTCTGTCGTTACTGCTAAACTGAGTACATATTGTATAATAGTTACTTAAGCCATGAAAGTATGGTTTAATATATGAAATATACTCACAAAGGACTTCATGTTTTATGACGGTGGTGAGTTGACTGATGGTGTTCAAAGAGCTCCTCACTATATATACCATAGGTTTGGGGGTGTTGCAATGGTGCCCTCGCCGCCATAAAATCCTTGATGATTTTAAACAAAATCACTCAAATATTATAATTATTTTAGGGGTTCTTGGCCTACTTCTACGTGAGGCGGTACTCGATGAGGCAACGTCGAGTCCAACGCAGCACAAGTCGCTCACTTGTATATTTTGTATAACGATTATAATGTAACGATTATGTTAAAATAAAACGATGCGGTATTTCTAGATAAATACACGCTTATCCTTAGGTCTTCTTTTATTATAAACTAGCTAACCAGCGTGGCTTAGACCGATACAACTTTGTGCAAAACCTAACAGTACATGTACTATGTTACGTTCTGAGAATTTACCTTTCTAGAAGTGAAAAAAAAATGTCAAAATAGGTCCCGTAGTTTAGGATTCCATTCTATACAAATAAACAAAAACGTCTTTTCTCATTATAATGTTAGACTAGACGAGCTTTAGAAATGATACGTTCTAAATAAGTGTCCCAAAATAAAGTAATGTTGCTGTTATTACAGCACATCATTGTGTCCTAAGGGAAATACCGTTTAACGTTCAGTACGAACTTACACATTCTGACAATAGTTTTAGCAAAATAGCAAAACTACTAACATTGAGTGCGGTGTTTGAGAGTGAGAGCTTGTCAAGTAAGATTAGCGAGGGCGCCTCTACCATGGCTCGACCTAGTAGCCTGGGGTGTACACATGCGAAGCCAATTGAACCGTGGGGCTGCTCTTAGTACCCCTCTTATTAGGAGACGGGACAAAACAGGAACAGTAGTAGGCGCTTTTGCGCATGGGGCAAGGGGCGAGGATGGGAAGCTCACGCCATTGCATTGTCCCAAAGTTGGTGCAGTTGTCCTGTGGTGCGGGCAACACTTCTGTAGAGGAGGCGTCGGTCCCTCAGGGGACTGACTGGCCATCCAGGTGGTTTGTCG
The DNA here is from genome assembly GCA_017140195.1 of Eumaeus atala. Lineage (NCBI taxonomy): Eukaryota > Metazoa > Arthropoda > Insecta > Lepidoptera > Lycaenidae > Eumaeus > Eumaeus atala. The sequence continues at coordinate 241,653 of JAFELO010000499.1, forward strand.
TTCCGGGGCTAGGGGCGAGGATGGGAAGCTCACGCCATTGCATTGTCCCAAAGTTGGTACGGTTGTCCTGTGGTGCGGGCAACACTTCTGTAGAGGAGGCGTCGGTCCCTCAGGGGACTGACTGGCCATCCAGGTGGTTTGTCGTTCCGGGGCTAGGGGCGAGGATGGGAAGCTCACGCCATTGCATTGTCCCAAAGTTGGTGCGGTTGTCCTGTGGTGCGGGCAACACTTCTGTAGAGGAGGCGTCGGTCCCTCAGGGGACTGACTGGCCGTCCAGGTGGTTTGTCGTTCCGGGGCTAGGGGCGAGGATGGGAAGCTCACGCCATTGCATTGTCCCAAAATTGGTACGGTTGTCCTGTGGTGCGGGCAACACTTCTGTAGAGGAGACGTCGGTCCCTCAGGGGACTGACTGGCCGTCCAGGTGGTTTGTCGTTCCGGGGCGCCTCACCAAAGGCCGCACTGATGGCACACGCGGTGGTTTTAGTGGGTTTTGGAAGTATGCCGCAAGCCCCACACACCACTGGAACCAACCCGGGGCCGTCGAAGGCGCGTACATGCGTTTTCCCGCGTCAAAAAGAAAAGGTTAGTTATGGCGTAGGAGACTTAGCAGCTTGGCTCCACTTGATATCTGTCAAGTTTTTCAGTGCAATAAGAGCTCTCGTTTTGGCAACAATTCATGGGATTTTTTATCATAATCATTTTTCATCAGTCCAGTGACATGAAATGATAACCATCAGATGCAATGTACAAATAACATTAAAAAGTTTACGGAAGAAATACGTATGGGCTATAAAATTTAGAGATGGCCCTTATGTACGTCAAGCTAATTTTAAGCTGTAAATAACAGGACTCAAGGTGTGGAATTGTCAACATATTGCAAAACTGCACGTGGAATACTTTTTTTGACAACAACTTAAAACCGATAAAAATGGACTTTTTATCCGTTTTATGTTTTTGTCCTTCCATGAACTAATTTTATTGTTCTCAAATTCGTTAATTACTAATTCCTTACTACATGTACATAATTTTGTAAAACAAAATCATATAGTAATATTTTATACGTAGGTATGCATCATCAAATCGCTTTATTATTCCCTGTAACGGAGATAGGATAAGGAAGATACAACTAAGTTCCAAATATCAAACATACAATATACATAATTTCCGAGTAAAACGTCTGTGACATACGGACGGATGGACGGACAGACGGACGGAAAGACGGACATAACGAAACTCCAAAATAAATTATCCTATTAAGGTTGGATTTATTTTTCATAAAATTCATATTTTAACAAAAAGATTGTAACGGTGCCAAATTGTGAGTTCCAAATAAATGAAGAATTTTGCAAAAATACGGACATTTCTGTTAAAAGTTATGTGGTATAAATACTTAGCTACTGCAGACGGATTGGAGAGCAGCGCGTGTTTACATGCCCACACACACACACGCATGCCTCTCACAACCTTTGCTAATGTCGGATGTCTATGTTTAGCGTCCAAGCTCTGCTTTTTAATTTTATTTTATTACGTAAATGTTAAAAAAAAATTGACACGATCGGGGTTATACGTCTAGCTTACAAAACATATGCTACGTATCCCAGAGGAGGAAAGGGATAAAGGAATACATCTACAATCTGTTTTAATGTCCGTGCGGATATCTATAGGTGTCGGTAGCCATCTATTGTCTCCAACTGCTTGTCCAGTCCCTATGCGAAGAGGCATATGCTCACACCAGCAGAAATATATTTGCAGACAAAAACACGATATTAAGATACGATATTAAGCAGAGGTGGACATTTTTAGTGGAATAAAAGACGAAATAGCCCATGTTTCCCTCTCTTTCAGCTGCAGGTGCTCGGCGTGGAGTAAGTAAAGGAACAGTAAGTGAAAACGCATATACTCTTACTGCAATGCCTTTGATTTGCGCCCCAAAAACCGACGATCGCGAGTACGCGAGGCGCAAGTGGTAGACGCATGAGAAGATCATGTTTAGACGTTTGCATTGCCTGCCCTGCCTGCGCTTCGGCCCAGCCGGACGCGTAGCTCTCTCCTGCCCAGCCGGACGAGAAGCCCTGCGCTTCGGCCTAGCCGGACGCGTAGCTCTCTCCTGCCTATCTAGACGAGGAGACCCGTACTCCGGCCCAGCCGGACGAGGAGCCCCGCGCTCCGGCCTCGTAGCCCGCGCCGGCCGCCAGCGGCTCGGCCCAGCCGCTGCGCTTGCCGCGCTTCACGTCACCCGCCGCCGCGCATGCGATCACGGCCACCAGACCACGACACCACGACCTGAACAGTACAACTAATGATTGCAGCGATCCCCGAAAAAGGTTTTAGTGTACAGTTGTGTGATGTAAATTCATTGGTCCAGTGAAGATTTCTATTTCTATTTTCTATCTCACTGTCTCTTTCTATCTCACTGTCTCTTTCGTTTCCAGCGCTTGTTCATTGTTAATTACTACAAAATGTATTGTATTGAGGGTACATCTCTAATTGTATTTCATCCCTCGGGGTTGAATTGTCAAATTTGTGTAGACTCTAGTATGAGTAACGTCTGGAGGTAGTGAAAATGGAAATCGTGCAAGAAGGCAGATCACCACGCACAATTTGTGGACTAAATGAGTTAATTACAACACATTCAGCGTAACATCCCAATTTCACCCCTTGGCGTTAAATTTTCCAAAAATGTGAAGTGTGTACTTGCTTCATTTAATGTTTCCTTTGAGTAAAAATATACGAGATCATATAATGAGAATAGTGAGGTACTTACGAAAGCTTTCATGACGAGTGTGTGTTGGTCAGCTGAGGCTGTGCTCACGAGACGTGTCTGTCGTGTGTTGTGCATCTCGGCGCATATTTCATATTTATATGCTGTATGTTCGCAAGTTTTCGCAACTTCTTCCTCGCCAGCACAGATCATCTATCTGTAAAGTTTTTTAATTTAACATATAATTAAAGATATGATTTGTTACACTAAATTTGTTTTGACATCTTTGTTAACAATAAGTAATTAATCAAGGAAGACATTTAAATATTTTTTATAATCTGGAACCTAATGCCTAGTTGTATACCTAATTGCGGCCAAATTGAGCTGTTTAAAATTATAGCTTATCTATTGTGTGTAATTTAACATTTTAGAAAAAATTGCTTAAGTATGTTTCTAGTACATACAGCGATGCTTTTTGAAGTACCAATTTGTACGTCCTTCTCTTGTGGCTTCCAATGGGCTATAGGAAACTGATAAACCGCACAAAACGAGACAGCATAGCGGCATCGCGGCAGTATCGAGTGAACAAGAGCTACGTGCGGATACATTCGGTTGTCATGCTGCATTGCGCCCGAATTGATCCGGCTCGACAGACTATATAGACATATTGCCGGCACGACCGGAGAGGTAGTAAATGGTACAACTGCTCGTTTGCCTTATACTAATAATATAATGCTGAGAATTTTGTTTGTTTTAACGCGCTCATCTCAGGAACTACTGGACCGACTAGAATTGTGCAGAATAGTTCATTTATTGAGGCAGACTATAGGCTATACACCACGACGCTGCGACCAATAGGACCGAAGGTACGCGGGCGAAACCGTGAGGTGTCGCTAGTTCGACATAATAGGACCGAAGTTACTCGGGCGAAACCGTGAGGTGACGCTAGTTCGACATAATAGGACCGAAAATACGCGGGCGAAATCGTGAGGTGATGCTAGTTCGACATAATAGGACCGAAGGTACGCGGGCGAAACCGTGAGGTGACGCTAGTTCGACATAATAGGACCGAAGGTACGCGGGCGAAACCGTGAGGCAACGCTAGTTCGACATAAAGGCAGTAACATTTTCAAATTTCGTTGATTTTTCATTTTGTCTTCTAGTTTCCTCAGCCTAAGACAATTCATTATCATGAGACCGTTATACATGCACAGCAGGACGGCGGCTGTTTTCGTTTTGTTGCCGCCGGGAAACGCATTTACGCGCCGTAACCGGCCCCGGGTGGGTTCCAGTGGTGTGGGGCTCGCGGCACATGGTAGTGCCCAGTACCCGCTAAACCATCGCGAATGCCAATTATCAGGGCACCTCGACGACCCTTCAGTCCTTTAAGGAATAGACACCATCTCCGCAGAAGAATTGTCCCACGCCGCAGGACAGCCCCACCAACTTTGAGACAACCTCGGGTCAATTGGCTTCGCCCATGGTGTCTCGGTTCACCCGGGCTGCTGAGCCCCGCCGTCACGACAAGACCTGAATCATGGTTCATGTGGGGACAGGACAGTAACCACTATTATTGAAAGTTAAGGTTGTCGAAGTTGATATAACTGTCAGGTGGCTCAGCCCGTAGAGCGAGAGCGTAGACGGGAGAAATGAAAGTAAACGAAGCAGCCCTAAATAAGTCTGGATCGGCGACTACAATAATTTTATTTAATTCTGTAAACCGGTCTCAGCGGATACAAATCCTTTTTGAGAACCGATACCGAATGGGATATATCTAGAAACCCGTCCATCCAACAGACACACCGTAGTTACGAGATAAAGTTGTTTATGCATATCTTTGCCTATTGTGTAAAAAATTTACATTGTTTCTAATTAATAAATAATCAGCTCGCAGATGCACGATCGATAGCTTGTATCTGTAGCTGGCGAGGACGAAGTTGCGAAAACTTGCAAATATGTCGCATATAAATATGAAATATGCGCTGAGATGCACAACCCACTGCAGACACGTGTCGTGAGCACCGCAGTCCGCACCTGACCAACACACACTCGTCATGAAAGCTTTTGTAAGTACCACTTCTCATTCAGTTTTATTCACAAGAAACATTTAATATAGAAATCAAATTCTTCACAAATTTGGAAAATTCAACGCCAAAAGATGTGATGACAATTTCTACGCTGAATCTGCAAGTCCATAGTTCTGTCTCTCTCAGTAACTCACTAAGTCCGGAGTTCTGTCTCTCTCTGTAACTCACTAAGTCCGTAGTTCTGTCTCTCTCTCAGTAACTCACTAAGTCCGTAGTTCTGTCTCTCTCCGTAAGTCATTAAGTCCGTAGTTCTGTCTCTCTCTGTAACTCACTAAGTCCGTAGTTCTGTCTCTCTCCGTAGCTCGCTAAGTCCGTAGTTATGTCTCTCTCCGTAACTCACTAAGTCCGTAGTTCTGTCCTCTCTGTTACTAAGTCAAAGCGATTGTCATCTGTGCGTGGTGCGTTTTTAAGATATATTATAATTTTATTCCTTAGGGTTGAAGAAAATGAAGTACAGAGCCAGAGTAGATATCTGACAACGAGAGTGTGACGTGTGTGTTGCATATCTGTCTGTCTCGTAATGACAGCTGTGACAGCTGACGCCTTTTTTTGTTGACGTATGGGAATCCATTTTCGGATGACATCTAGGTGCCCGAGTAGCCTCTAGACCGTATGTCGGACTCGGGGGTGCAATACCGACTGAAACCCTGCTGGTGCCTTCAGCCGCTATATTAGAGGGCCCTGGATCTGCAGGCAACAGGATCCCTCCAGCGACCGGCTGGGCTCGGCGAAAAGGCCGTATTTCACCTCCCCGATGACTGTCTCAGAACAGCCCCCATGACGTCGTGTCTTAGCAGGCCGGTTTTCCACCCCAACCTAACACGAGCGTAGGGACACTACTATTGCTGGAGGCGCAGAGACAAGTACCCTCCGGTGACTGACGCCAGATCGTGATTCAGCGCCACCCATCTCGAACATACAGCGAGGGTGTGTTGGGCTGAGTCTACTACGCAGAGCGCAGATGGGCCCTATTTCTCGCAGTAAGCCGATCCGCCCAAACCGGGGTGCCGTACCGGACTCCGGAACACAGCTGCCTGCAGGCGGCGCTGGGTCCTCCGAGGTTCTGAAGGATTCTGCCCAGTGTACTCGCCACCTTCACGACCATAGCGAAATGTGGGCCGAAGGTCCACCCCTCGTCATGGATGAGGCCTAGATATTTCATGTGCAAGCTCATCCTCACCATCTCCTCTCCGACCTGTAGAGCAGACTGCGATGGGGCTCCCCTGCAGCCGGTCCCGCGAAAGAGAAGGGCTTCGATCTTGTCGAATCGTTCAACAACACCACCGGCCGCACCAACGATACCGAATCCAAGGTCCGGCCCTTTTCGGAGTATATTACCCACGGATGTGTAGGGGAATAGTTCCCCAACGATCCTCCCCAGGTGCTCTAGCTGGAGACTCTAGCATATGCTGACTGGGCGTCACTTGTAAGGTCGGCCCAGGGCTCTCTTTCGAGATCCCTATGCAGTTCCAGTAGAGCCTCCTCCTTAGCTCGGCATAAGGCCTACTGCAGGATCTTCAACTTCTCCACGTAGATTCTTGCGCAACCTGTCGTCCCTGTCGACTGCTCCGGGTGTACTGCCTCCTGAACACGTTGCAGGCGGTCCGGAGACCGTATATTTCGGCCATCGGGGGGACTCTTTGTGGGTGGCTTTACCACTCTGCATACAACAGTGTATGCGTCGCAAGCCGGTTAATCCACCCCTAACACCGACAGCGGCGGGAGGTGCCTCCTCTGCCAGCCCCCGGTTGAGCCTTGTTAGTGCCTAATGCGGGAACGGGCTTCGCCCCCCGCAGTCAACTGAGTGCGTCTCCACCTGTGTCTCCACCCTGCACCCCTCCAGTCTGCGTGCGATGGCCGGCGTGGCGAAAGTGACGTTCACCAGGAAACCTCGCGGCCAACACACTCACGTCTGGACTGCCCCCATATTAAGCAGGGACAGTCCGTGACAGCTGATGCCTGCGTCAGACACATGCAACATCCAGTACGACCATGAAATGGCGCACTATGGGTCCCTCTGCAATGTGTTATAGCTTGACATTAGACACGTAATATTCTTCACCTAGAGTCCATCATCCGGGATGGTCACACAGCCTTCCATAGGCCATCCTGACGTAACACGTAGACACATATAAGTATATAGCAGTGTGGTGAGATGTAATATACAATAACTTGTACTGGTTCAGGTCGTACTGGTGGCCGTGATCGCGTGCGCGGCGGCGGGTAACGTGAAGCGCGGCAAGCGCAGCGGCTGGGCCGAGCCGCTGGCGGCCGGCGCGGGCTACGAGGCCGGCTGGGCCGGGGCACAGGGCTCCTCGTCGGGCTGGGCTGGAGCACAGGACTCTTCGTCAGGCTGGGCAGGAGAGAGCTACGCGTCCGGCTGGAATGGAGCGCAGGGCTCTTCGTCCGGTTGGGCCGGGGCGAACTACGCGCCCGCCACCAAGCTGGTGACCGTCAACAAGGTGGTCAACACGCAGCGCGCGGTCGAGGTGCCGCAGGTCATCAACGTGCGCAAGATCATCAACGAACCCAAGGTCATCTCTTTCAACCAGATCGTTCCGGTGGCCGGCTACAGCTCGGGCTCCAGCTACCCCGGCGCCGGCTACAGCTCCAGCTACGGCTCCGGCTGGACTGGCGCCGGAGCCGTCTCCGGCTCCAGTCTCGGCGGCGGCACTGCCAACAACGGCTGGTGGTAGACACATTGACAACTGACATTATTTACCCCAATGTGTTATACTTTACTTATAATTAAGTTTCGCTATTTTATTTTATTAATTAAACATTTTTGTTTCATAATTTTTCATTATTTAATCTTCTTATAGACGAATGAACCTTCTTCGGACAATGAAAATGTACGTCGCCTTCACAGTTGACTGCCTACATTTATCATGAACCTGCTACATTACATTCACACCGATGCGGGCCAGTCGGGGAGACACGTCTTGTTCAAATGATTCCGCCGCAAATTGAAAGCTACACACACAGGTTTAGTGGGGATCAGGAGTTGATGATGGCAATGAATATATATGAAACCTACCGTTTTGTGACACAAGGAGTGATACACACGTCGCTACAGCCAGAGACATAAGGAGTGATACACACGTCGCTACAACCAGAGACATAAGGAGTGATACACACGTCGCTACAGCCAGAGACATAAGGAGTGATACACACGTCGCTACAGCCAGAGACATAAGGAGTGATACACACGTCGCTACAGCCAGAGACATAAGAAGTGATACACACGTCGCTATAGCCAGAGACATATCTTATATTCTGATGGAGCTCGGCTTGCGTTAGATCCGCTCAGACTACAACGAGGCCGTGTGTAATTTATATAAAAAGTGATACTTAGCCAATAACATTTGGACATTTATTTTATTTAATGTAATTCATCAAAGAGTTTGTCTTGGCTTTAGCGACTAGTAAAAGTTTAAAAAACCGACAGACGCGTTGTCGCCATAATTCCATTTGTCGGGCGAATCGGACTCCCGAAATTTTGGTGTTCCTTGCTGAATCTTGATGCTACACAATCCACAAGATAGTGTGTGTGTGTTCGTCATACCTTTTGTTCGGTATACCAGTGAAATGCTGCAAAATAATAATTGTAAATTGCTAGACTGCGATCATGAAAATAAAGCCCCCAAATATTGTTATGCGCACAACCTCAGAACGGCCACACTGAATTTAAATAATTATTTTATTTTTACCGTTCGGTAAATTTGCATGGCTCAGGCTTTTTTGCGTAGGAATATGTTAGGAATATTGTACACAAATCAATGAAAATTGGTTGGAAAATCTAAATTTTCCAGTAAAAGCTAGCAGCGTGTTTGACAATTCGGCCATGTATACATTACACGTTGCCGTGACAGCTAATTCTTACGACAAGACAACGTCTGTCGGGGACGGGTACTTTTAAATTACCTGGAAAGTGTAGAAACACTTCATCGTCACTAATATTTCCACAGTCAGCTGAGTGATACTTGCAGAAACTTCATATGCCTGGCTGTCCACAAGAATACTGCCATTTTGCAAAGTCTCGATTTCATGTATCTGTACGGACCGAAGATATTTAATCCAATTTAATCATAAGAACTTCGATTGCCACACAAAAATTGTCCTCTGTCTTTCTTCTTTGATTTTAAAAGACTTCCCGGTTGTAGCTCTTAATACTTTGTAATACAGCTTTGACGTTTGGTCAGAGCCTTTAAAAATCAGCTTGTTTATTTGGCCGTATTCATTGAAGAACAACTGTAATCGTCGAAGAATAAATGTGTAACGGTGAACTTGGTCCTCCGGCCCCAGAGATATCGGTTACACATCTTTTACCGCATTTACAAGCAGTTGTACAGTTAGAGCAGAGTTTTTGCACACCTTTTTATACCCTCACACAGCAACCCTGTTGCATTAGCGTCTCTCTGTATATTTGTGTTACGATAAGATTGAGAAAATAGTAACTCATTTCTCATGTTTAGATGATATCTCTGTGCGACATCTCTCTATTTATTTAATCAGTAGCCAACAACCCCTCGTACATGAACTATCCTGTACAAAGATATGTAAGGTTAAAAACATAACCCTTTAAGTGAAAATGTATTTATTTTACAGTATGTACAGACCAAATTAAAAAGAAATGAACAAAGTAGAAAGAGCCTTAAACTAAACAGCGTCTATTTAATAGTGGCAGACTTGTGTCCGCTACCACTGTCACCAGCCGTGGCCAGCGCCATGGAGGCTGGAGCCGTAACCGTAGCCGTAACTGGATCCGTAACCGTAGCTGGATCCGTAACCGTGGCTAGAACCGTAACCGTAGCTGGGGACAAGCTTCTTGACGGAGATGACCCTTGGCTCGTTGATGATCTTGCGCACGCTGACGACCTGCGGCACCTCGACCACGCGCTGCGCGTTGACCACCTTGTTGACGGTCACCAGCTTGCCGGAGGGGCCCCAGCCGCCTAGGGAGTAGTCCCCCCAGCCGCCTAGGGAGTAGTCCCCCCAGCCGCCTAGGGAGTAGTCCCCCCAGCCGCTGCGCTTCTCGCGGTTCACGTTACCGGCGCAGGCGCACGCGACGACAGCCAGAAGTAAGATCTGAAATGAGACGATTCATTTAGATAAACTACGTGTACTATTTCTAGCGGCGGAATGTCGAATAATCTAAATTCTACTGTTACTAATCTCGATATTTCGAAGTACACGACTGCCTTTACGTGATCCCGCCCGTATCCCGTGTGCTCGTTGCACCAGTTGGCACCCTCGGCACCCCGTGCCGATACTGCTCGCAGCCGTTTTCAATATTTTATCTGTCGCTGGGTTTGCTACTAGAATTTTATCGCAAGTTCCATACGCAATTTGTGAAAATCCTGTTCTGTATATCAGTAGACTACTGGAAAAGGCCGTCAAATGTGTCAGAACTCAAGATCAAGAAAAGTCCTTTAAGTACATCTCTGTCATCTGCAGCGCATGTGAGAACCTTTGGTATTTCGGACGTCTGTGGGCGGTTACTCCATATTTCCCCCTGCTATAAAATACTTATCCACTTTATCTTGTAAACAGTAAATATTTATCCACTTTATCTTGTAAACAGTAAATATTTATCCACTCTATCTTGTGAATAGTAAATATTTATCCACTTTATCTTGTAGACAGTAAATATTTATCCACTTTATCTTGTAAACAGTAAATATTTATCCACTTTATCTAGTAAACAGTAAATATTTGTCCACTTTATCTTGTAAACAGTTATGATTTGATTTACTAATATTTGCGGCATTGCCGAATCAGGCGGCGAAAATAATTTCGACGCAACCTCTATGTTACGTTTCGTGCGGTTCGTAAGGTGACCCTCCGCGTGAGTAGGTTATGATAATCTATCTCCTATAATATAAATAAATATTGATTGAAGAATTTGTGAGCAATGATGTCGTGTTCCGTGCGGTTTGAGAGTTTCCAATGGCTGACTGATATCTATAGACGTCGGCAGTCACTAAAAGGCTCCGGCTCCGACTGCTCGTTTTCTTTATCGTACTGTGAAAAAGATAATAATAATAATATCTTCCCAGTGGAATTTCAGGCACGGCGGCCGCCTCTGCAGGGAGGGCCATATAACGAGACATAGAAGTATAAACAACAAGTTCCCAAGAATTGGTCTCGTAGTGAACTTGTTCAATTTTGTGAGATTAAAATGTTACGTGATGATTTTGTGTTATTGGTTCACAAATCAAGATCTGACGGACTGCGTTGACGTGTAACTTTAGTCTCGTGATTTTATTGCAAATTGGAATCAGTAGAATTATATCTTTTTGTTATCTATGGCCGGTATATTCGTTGCGATGACTATACAATTACAGATCTCAACCATGATTTTTCTTAAGGTACAAGGGGGCATAGGAGTAGTGGGTCCTTTGATGTACCACCGACGCCCGTCGACATCCGCATCATTATTGTGAGGACACGTTAGCTTCCTCTCCTCTTCAGGTAAGAGCGACCGCATGAAACGCGACAGCCAGGTCGTTTGCGACGGCTTGAGGGAGAAGTATCTCCCCGGCCGTGTCGGCCCAGATTAGCTACAACACAGCATTAGCATTACCCCTCAATGTTGCTCACTGAGCAGTTATAGTTAGACACAACAAGCGCAAGGTTTATGTTTCAAATTTTCATATAAAGTTACACTTACGAAAGCCCTCATGTTGTTGGTAGCGGGTTGCAGGTTGTGGGTTGTATCGCAACTTGTCGACAGCTGGTCAGCGAATGATGTCCTCAGAGCGATTACCTCTATATATATGCGGAATTTTGTCGTATTTTCGCAATTTATAATCTCGATTTCATGTATGACTTCTTCGCCTTACATCTTGACCTTCACGTCGATATTGAAGCAGACCTGCCTCAGGCTGCAGTGCGGCATCTGGCCTACATGGGTGATACTTAAGAACGTACAACGTTTTTACTACTGTACTTTATAAAATATTACATTCTGTTGATCTGAATAATAATTAGTTCATTCGAGTTAATGAATGAATTATGCAGATGCATGAATGAACTTAAACACGGAGGCTGAACACAAAATTGTTATCAATTAATAATAAAGTAATCCTCATCCTTCTGATTCTTCTTCCATTTCCGGTTTTTCTATTAGATAAATTTTCTATTACACAAAACGTCCGAGTCTCTATATATCTATCTTTATCTATCTCTAGAGTGGGATAAACAAAGTGCCAGTTTGATGATATTTTGTTTATACCACTCTAGAAGCCTCGCACATTTTGTGTCGGCCCACGGCTGTTGAGCTTTTTCCCACTTATAACAAAGGTAAAAAAAGGCATAAATGACGAGTATGATGGGTGGCGAAAGGGATTCCAGTTGAAACTCATGTAGCTTTGGTATGGTATATTGTGAAGCGTGAGCGTTCTTGTGGCGAAGCAATGGGGACGAGCCATCAATATACCTATCAGTTACGGGATGCGAAGGCTAAATTAGCCCCCCAGAGGCCAGGCAGGTGTGCTCGCTAGTCCTCAGCAGGGCTTCACACAGCTCATCAGCTACAGCTTTATAAGGTGGCGGTCCGACTGTTCATGGAGTAGTGTTCTCACATTTGGACTTGTTCTCCCTAATATCAGCTCATTTCACTTTACACCATTGAACGTTTATATAAAAAATATTCCAAGGAATTGTTTCGACATCTGAATCAGGCTACGTGTCAAAATTCAAAGTTCACCATCTCGATGTTCCGAAGTCCACTGTAGTACCTACACTTTAAGTGGAACTTCCTCCTGCCAAATACTTAAAGACCAGCTGCAAGCGGTATTTTGTACCAACCGATACGACTTAGTGGTCTACAAGAAAAGATTGTGCCCGTCTTCGAAGGCCTGTTAATGCATCTGCGTAACTGCTGGTATTGCGAATGTCTGTGGGTGTCGGTGATCACTCGCATTGAGTAACACGCCTTATCGTGTGCTATGTACGGCTATCGTGTGCTATATAAAGCTATTACATTTATTGGTAACTAATAAAAAGAAAGCCCCGGCCGGGGTCGAACACGAAGCACTGCCACCTTTAAGATAAGTTCCCAACTGATTCACCGCTGGTCATTTACATACGACAATATGTTTAGTTTCTTCGCCAGTCATAATTTTATTGGAGTCGTATCAGTTTGTGGCGCGACGATAAATACGTCGCTTACACCACTTATAAGCCCCAGTCGCGTGTCACACACTTGTCTCTGTTCAGTCTGACACACACTTCTCTTTCTCTACGTACAGTCTGACACACAGTTCTCTTCGTTCAGTCTGACACAGAGCTCCCTCTGTTCAGTCTGAGACAGAGCTCTCTCTGTTCAGTCTGACACAGAGATCCCTCTGTTCAGACTTATATAATGCTCTCTCTGTTCAGTCTGACACAGAGCTCTCTATATTCAGCCTGACACACAGTTCTCTACGTACATTCTGACACACAGTTCTCTTCGTTCAGTCTGACTCAGAGCTCTCTCTGTTCAGTCTGATACGGAGCTCTCTCTGTTCAGTCTGCAACAGAGCTCTCTCTGTTCAGTCTGACACAGAGCTCTCTCTATCCACTCTGACACACAGTTCTCTTTGTTCAGTCTGACACAGAGCTCTCTCTGTTCATTCTGGCACACAGTTCTCTTTGTTCAGTCTGACACAGAGTTCCCTCTGTTCAGTTTGACACACGGTTTTCTCTGACCAATCTGAGGCACTGTTCTCTCTATTCAGTCTGACACACAATTCTCTCCTTTCAGTTGGACATACAGTTCTCTCTATTCAGTCTAACTCACAGTCTCTCTGTTCAGCCCGACACACAATTATCTCTGGTCAGTATGGCGCAATTTTCTTTTTTCACTCTGACACAAATTCATTCTGATCGGTCTGACACATCGTTCTCTCTGGTCAGTCTAACACATAGTTCTCTCTATTCAGTATTCAGTGTCAATTCTTACATTTTTTGCAGACATCCGCACATCCAGAAGTTGCGTAGATGTGTTGGCCTTTCTGCCCCATCTTGGCCAAACCGTAAGAACCACGACGTAAAGTGCGAGTCGAACTCGCGTGCCGAGGGTTCCCTACAGACGGGAGGCAGACAACATGACAACCTATAAGAAAACGATTAACAAAATTCAATTTGCGGGCGAGTGCTGAGTGCTTTTGTGAATAAAATATTCTACAAATATGGATTTCTAATTATTTTATTACTTATTTTTTTTATTTTTACGGTTTTATTGAAATAACAAAAGTCGTCTTAAAGTTTCGTCACGTCCGTCTGTCCGTCCGTATGTCACAGGCGTTTTACTCAGACATTATGGGTACTTACTGTATGTATGAAATTCATTAAATATTTTAAAAAGTAGGTGTGTTTTATGTACCGCTACAAAGCTATGGAATAATTTTGACATGTAAACGAGGGATGAACACTTTTTTAAGAGGACATACCAGTGTGGAGTATCTTTGGATAGTCCTTCTACGTGGTGTGGAGGTTTCTAATAAAGCTTTGATTATTCTACTACTTTGACGGATATATGCTTCTAAAGTGGTGAAAATTGGCTTGAATAAAAGAGATTCGGTAGTTTAAGAGATATGCCACGTTTCGCTCGGTGCTACGGAATAACACACGAGCTCCACCGCTTGTGGCCAGTTTTTCTACATTGTATTATCTCATTTCATGCCAACTTTCGCAACTCTAGATTGCCGCGAAGTAGATAGCTCTACAACTATTGGACGTAGCATTCTGGTATATTACTTTAGTACACTTTTTTTTATAGAACAGGGGGCAAACGAGAAATCTGAGCCTTTTACGCCTACCGTCGTCCATAAACCCAATGAGCTACCGGCTACTCACAAACCGTACGAAACGCGACGCCGAAGATGTCACTTTACGGCGGTATTATGTAGGTATGAGAAGTACCTCCGCAGTCGTACCGCCCCAATTCCGTTGCATAGGAAAATCTAGTATCATGTACCATGCAATGCACTACCACTTCCAATGCAGCATGGCACTACCTCCAACTGAAAGAATTTTTCAAAACGGACCCGTATTTTATGAGACAAGCGTAAATAAACTCTTCAGCTTTATTAAACTCTAGGAGAATAGAAGTGTAGAATATAGAATTACAGATAAGAATACCCTTCTTATACGTTGTAAGCAGTTGGTAATGCGCAAATCAACAACGTGATGTTAGTTTCTTTATTAATGGTTTTTTATATAATATAGGGGGGGACAACGGGGAATTGGAGTCATTTGGCCCAATGACATCCGCACCGTCTACCGATGGACTACTGGCTCCTAAAGCTATCCGTACGTTTAGTTCAGACGCACCATGTATTGAATTAATTAGTACAACATGCAAGCACGGAGTTCCGTTTTTCCACTTCAACTACGGAATCCTTAAAAAGTGCTAAAAAATAGGCTAATCCATGTGAAGTTCTCTCGTGGAACTGGTATACCGCGTGGTGTGACGCAACGCGGCAAAGTGTTATCTGCGCTAACCGAGATAATCTCTTAACTGAACCGGTTAATAAATGTTACAAATACAACACGTTGAACATAACCGATGCGCGCTTATTGTGTCTCTCAATGTTTTACCCGATTGGGACATAATACGAGTATTGTCAAGCGTATCGCTCAACATCACTGCGGCGCCAGCTGTCTTCGGTACTTCCGAAGCGATACTACTTTTCGTTCAGGGTACTTCTCTGCTAAAGGCCGGCAAACCACCTGCGAAACATTTTATAAATCTGCTTTATTTGCCATACTGCATGTACCGTATAATTTCTTTTTGGGGCTCCTGGCATATTATAGAGCCGAATACCCACTAAAACCCCCGCGGGTGCCGTCAATGAATAGAGCACTGGTGAGGTGCTCCGGAAATACATCAGGGTACCTAGATGCCTAGTCAGTACCGTCCCCTAAGGGACCAACACCTCCTGCACTGAAGGGTTGGCCTGCACCACAGGACAACCCCACCAACTTTGGGACAGTGTAATGGGGTGAGGTTCCATCTTCGCACCTTACCCCATGCGCAAAAGCGCCACCTTCTGTTCATCTTTCGTCCCCACTTCTTGTTGTTCTTTTGTCCCCTTTTCAGATAAGAGAGACGCAGAGAGATTCTTATAGTGGGTTCCAAATAGCAGCCCCATCGCTACAATAGGCTTCACCTGGTTTCACCCCAGGCTACTGAGCCCCCTCGCCGCGACAAGGCTTGAACCGTAATAGGGCGTAGTCCATCCCGTGCCTGACAGAAGACGGGATGGTTTAAGCCGGTAGCGGCTGTTCCGCTGATTTCGCATACCAGACGGATAGTCCATGCGTCTGCAAAATCTTGGGTTTCGCTGGTGTCGACGGTCGGCGTCAATTACTACGCACGGCCTGCTCGTAGTGTGTTATGGAATATGGGGTACACCCATATCCTACAAAACAAATGTATGTATGACTTCGGGATCTTCAACAAAAGAGCCTATTTATCTCTAAAAGGCCGGCAACGCATCTGCGAGCCCCCTGGTGTTGCGGATGTCTATGGGCGTTGGTGATCACTTACTTACGAGTGGCCCAGCTGTTCTTCTGCCTCCTATGCTAAAAAATATGTACGTATGTCTGTATGTAGGTTTCTGTGTTCCCTCCTACAGCCTGAACGATTTGTCGGATATTGACGAATAAGATGTTGCTATAATTTATATTAAGCAGTCAGGTGTGATGTTGTGCAATGTGATAATGGTTATATAATAAAATTGCACACGACATGCAATGCAGCCTCCTCGCAAAGGCCGCTAACCGCCTGCTTGTCCTCGGGCTCTGCGGGTGTCTATAATTACCTGACCATTTGCTCCTCTCCTATAGAATACAAAAGCCTCCACTCTCCCTTTCTACTCACATCTCGGTAATAGATACGTAGTGAATCGCGGGAGATGTGCGGGGGATTTCATGTGGTCTGTGAGAGTTCCATTAGCTAGGGAGGAGGAAGAGTGGAGCATCAACCTGCTCAAAATTGCGACTACCGAATACCAACAGCAACAACAAGTGCTGTTTGCGTTCGGTAGTCGCAAATGGTGATTCCTCGTTTGCGGACAAATAAATACAATTTAGTATATTTAGTACTCGCCACTGCCACAGGTCATGGGGTATAATTAAATAGCAATAAATAAGAATGCCCAAAACAGCGCGCGAAGGAGAACAGGTCGCTTTCAAAATGAGTGAACTGAATAGAATGCGTTTAATAGCTTATGGTTTATTGGCGCTGTGAGGTCGGCGCTCGGCGGGGCGGCGCGGGGCTCAGCGGGGCGGCCTGGGGCGGGAGATGAAGGATCACGGGCAGCGCATCGCATATTCATTCATACTAGCGCACGCCCAGAGATCGAAGTACGATCTCAATTAAAACATAGAAATCATCCGACTTGGACTACAGTTTGACCGTAAAACCTTTTTGTATGTAACACCCTAAAAGTCATACGACGTAATAAGTTCTCATTTTGTGTACCACGTAAGTTTAACACTAACAGTTTTAAATTAAACACTAACAGTCCGTCCCGACTTCGCACGTAAATCCTACAAAATGTGGTAAAAATCCATTGGTTTACAAAAATACTAAAACTATAAATTTAATTCCGGCCTCGTAAACATTCAGACAGAACATGTCTGTCGCCACAGCTAGTCATCAAACATTAACTCTATGTGTCATATATTAAATTTAAAATTATATATTAGCAGATATTATATATTCTATGTCCATCAGATAGAGTAGATTCTAATGGTAAAATGGAATTTTTCAAATTGGTGCAGTAGTTTCGGAGCTCAAGGAAACCAGCAAACAAACATTCAAACGCTTCCTCTTTATTTCTGCGCGTCTTATTATAATATATAATTCTACGTAGATGAAGGGACTACCCTTCATCTACGTAGAATTCAGCCATTATCAAGCACGAAACGTTAATTTTTACCAAGAGTCTGTGGATCGAGCGTTATAATCTGGTCCTGAATCTCGCTGGCAGGACCATACTTGGTTATTGAACAAGGTGTTATTAAGGGGCTAAACTACCTGCTCAAGAATGGTGTATTGATACACTTGTGCAGATGTTTTGATACATTTTTCACAAAAATGTGGCTCAGTCACACCTCCATAGCTAACAGCCCACCAAACCATCACTGAAGTGGTATATTGCCCACGCTGCTCTCTGTCCGCTGATTGCGAAGCTTCCTCAGAGCTTTGAGTATAAATACGGTCATTTTGTTTGATAAAGTGTTGCCAAATTGTGAAAATTTTCGCATCCATAAACGAAAGTGTTCTGACATAACCCTTTGCGTACCGCTTCAGTAGTTGTTTCGATTTTACCTCCCTATTCATCTTTAATTTATTACTTAAGAAATGACCGGTGCGTAGAGACGCAAGAAAACAGTGTACGCTGCAAGTCCTAAGTCATCTCTTAAAATACGTGACATTGTTCTAGGTGATACCTTCATTTTCCATGAAATGTCTTGCTTTCGGACAAACTTTTTTTAAATCTTTTCCTTTACTTCTTTTAACACCTTTCTCGTACGAACACTACGTGGACGGCCAGATCTTTTTCTACAACAAACAGAGGAAGTCTCGACTCAACAGAGGAAGACTAACACCAAGTGTATGGAGAGTTTTAAAATTTGCATTTTGCGCTATACCTTCTTTATGTAATGCAATCACAGCGATTCTGTTCCCTTTATCACCCAGTACATTTTAATACAAATTATTGTACAATGTATTGGCGCAAAAAAGAGAAACACAATAAACAGTGAAGAATCGTATAAAAATGACAGATTAAACTTCACATGTAAGTTTACTTTATTTTTAATAGTAACAATATTTGTGGCCAGCCTAAGTATACTATCTCTATGTCACGCCGCGTCACACTGCATCTTACTGTTATTCATGTTAATCCTGTCTCAAATATGCACTCAACATAAAGCTTCGTAGCTGTTCCGCTTACACTACAGCTGATTGAGCATAAGATCGACATATAATGGCTCCACACAAGGCTCGTTAACATTTATCGCCCAATTATCGTGCGATCACTTTCGTTGCAATAACTTGGTGACTAATTTGTCACAATTAAGTACCATAAATTGTCACGGAAGATACCATATGAGGACCAGAAGTATTTTGATAGCACGGGGAGCGAAGGATCAATCTGACCCTTTTGATGATGTGAAAAACTTTGTACGGCAGAAAACCGAGCGACATCCTTTTTCACAAGTTTTGGATGGCATTATCTTTTTATTTATTTATTTAATCATTTATGTATACGAAAGCAAAACACATTTGAAATTTACAGACAAGAGAAGGCTAGTACATGGGAGCTACTTACTCCATAAAAATATGCCTTGCAGTAGCCCTGCTAACGGATGACATGCATGATATACGTAATCATAATGTCCACATTTATTTATCATGAATTTCTTAACAATAACTTAAAATGTAATATAAAAAATGTATTACATTTATATTAGGCGACAGCATATCAACGCCACACGATGGATGCTGCTCGCGGTATCGTCCGCGTGCTTCGACCCTGTGATCTGAAACTTGATTTGTTACAACGCGATGATACCTCAGAGCGCTCACTGTTCAACGTTCAGTGCTCACTGCTCACCATTCACCGCTCGATGCTCAGTGCTCACTGCTCATCGCTCACCGCTCAGTGCTCAGTGCTCAGTGCTCACTGCTCACCATTCACCGCTCAGTGCTCACTGCTCATCGCTCACCGCTCAGTGCTCAGTGCTCAGTGCTCACTGCTCACCATTCACCGCTCGATGCTCAGTTATCACTGCTCATCGCTCACCGCTCAGTGCTCAGTGCTCAGTGCTCACTGCTCACCATTCACCGCTCGATGCTCAGTGCTCACTGCTCATCGCTCACCGCTCAGTGGCTCAGTGCTCAGTGCTCACTGCTCACCATTCACCGCTCGATGCTCAGTGCTCACTGCTCATCGCTCACCGCTCAGTGCTCAGTGCTCACTGCTCACTATTCACCGCTCGATGCTCAGTGCTCACTGCTCAGTGCTCACGGCGCAGTGCTCACTGCTCACTGCTCACTGCTCACTGCTCATCGCTCACCGCTCAGTGCTCAGTGCTCAGTGCTCACTGCTCACCATTCACCGCTCGATGCTCAGTGCTCACTGCTCATCGCTCAGTGCTCAGTGCTCAGTGCTCACTGCTCACTGCCCACTGCCCACTGTTCACTGCCAACTGTTCACTGCCCACTGTTCACTGCTCAGTGCCCATCGCTCAGTGTTCACGGCGCAGTGCTCACTGCTCACTGCTCAGTGCTGATTGCTCAATGCTCACTGCTCACTCCTCAGTACTCAGCGCACACTGCTCACCGCTCAGTGCTCAGTGCCCATCGCTCAGTGTTCACGGCGCAGTGCTCACTGCTCAGTGCTGATTGCTCAATGCTCACTGCTCACTCCTCAGTACTCAGTGCGCACTGCTCACCGCTCAGTGCTCAGTGCCCATCGCTCAGTGTTCACGGCGCAGTGCTCACTGCTCACTGCTCAGTGCTGATTGCTCAATGCTCACTGCTCAGTCCTCAGTACTCAGTGCGCACTGCTCACCGCTCAGTGCTCAGTGCCCATCGCTCAGTGCTCACGGCGCAGTGCTCACTGCTCACTGCACAGTGCTCACTGCACACTCCCCACCGCTCCCTACTCACTGCTCACCGCTCACTGCTCTCTGCTCATTGCACGGGTGCGAACTGTCGACTCGCAACATTTACGACATCAGTAAAAATGTTTATGCCTTTACGCATGTCGAATAACTCTCCGAAATCTATCCAAAATGAACAACTAGGGATAAAAACGAACAGCTAGGGATAAAAACGAACAACTAGGGATAAAAACGAACAACTAGGGATAAAAAAGGATCTCAGCTTTATTCTATATTATAATCAAGATCTCTGCCAAATTTCTACGAAATCTGTTTTGCAGCTTTTGCGTGAAGAACACCAGGCACCGATGAAACTTTTACTTGCCCGCGCAGATAGATTTTGAAGAATTAAATCTTGATTTGTTTTGACTGCTCTATGTTATCGGAAGTGTCCAGTACACCCTACCATGGTTCAGGCCTTGTCGTGGCGGTGGGACTCAGTAGCATGGGGTGATCCTAGACACCAGGTTACTCTGAGCACGCATTACACCCGGCGAAACCAATTGAACTGAGGCGGTAGCGGCTCTTATTAGCCCTCCTATAAGAAGGGGGGACTATAAAGCTGGAGAAGATGCCGTTCTTTGTACCCCTCTTATAAGAAGAGGGAACAAAAGAGAACAAAGTGGCGGCGCTCTTGCGCACGGGGCAAGGGGCGAGGATGGAAACCTCACCCCATTGCACTGTCCCAAAATCGGCGGGGTTGTCATGTAGTGCGAGGCAACCCCATCTGTGGAGGTGACGTCGGTCCTTTCGTGGGCTGACTTGCCGCCGAGGTGCCCTGATGATTTGCTCTTTCGGGGCACCTCACCGAAGGCGGCACTGGTGGCATTCGCGGTGGTTTTTGTGGGTATTCAGCACTATATAATGTGTCGCGAGCCCCACACACCACTGGACCCACTCAGGGCTAATGAAGGCGCTTAAATGCGATTCCCCGCATCAAAAAAAAAGTGTCCAGTTTTTTTTTTTCAGATGGACCTATTACTGATGGCGGCGCTGTTGCCCTCGCCCCTACAGTCGGGTCTACGGAAGACTTTTTGTCTTCAGGTTTTAGGTAGACGAAAGGGGGACAGACCCCCCTCTTTTCCCGCAGATGGGAAGAAGCAAACCGGAATTTTTGTGGACATTACCCTATCGTGATTTATTTTTGGGACCTAAAAGGGGGAAACGGTCCCCCTCCCCACGCTATTGGGACGGCGCGCGCACGCTGCCGTTTAATTTTACGGGACGTGTATAAGGAAAGTTGAGCTCGTCTTTCGGTTTGGCTTGTCAGAGGAGGCCGGCCTCCTCCCCCACCCTCTGACGGATGGGGTCGATTTGCGCTTCAAATCGGCTAGAAGCCGTGATCATATTTTGTCTTTATTATTAGAGCTCTCTAAGATCGCGTTATTTTATTTCTACATTTATCTAAGCTCACGTCTTACGGATTCGAACCCGGGCTCGTTTCCGTAAGCGGTGTGTGAGTTTGTCATTCTGTCACTCATATGTCTTATAGCTGTGTAACTATATGTAAGGTTCAACACTCGACCGGTACGAGCGGTGTATATCGTATTGGTTCTAGCAGGAGGGGAATGCATTTATGCACAGTCCAACCGACCCAAGGGGGCCTGAAGAGTTTGTCGGGTCAGGTCGTGTAGCTATAACTACTACCTACTACCGACTAAAACCTGCTATCCGTGGGTTTGCCCTATTGGCATTTTACTGCGGATGCGTGTCTGGGTGTGTTTTTGCTTGTGTGCAAGGGTGGACTTAGCAACTGCTACGGCTATCGCGTCGTCGGTGTCGTGCAATAGGTGCTTCGGCCGACGATATCGGGAGTCGGTTATTAGCGTCGGATCGTACACCGACGTCTTTCTTATAAGATTATTCGGGTGATTCAGGGCCCTATTGAAGAACTTTTGGGAGAGTTCTTTAAAGTGGCCCTTAATCGAGATCAATTTGAAGTCACAATGTAGATCGATATTGCGTACGTACCAGGGGCAACCAGTGGCCGTACGCAGGAACCTGCTTTGCAATTTCTGCAAACGATGTATCTGCTGGGGAGATATGTGCGCGAATGCGGCACTGCAATACGCCAAAATCGGTCGAATGCATGTGACATACAAAGTGAGCTTATGTCTATTAGCCGATCGATCTATTTAGCGTGACGCCGAGATATTTGACCGTCTCCGCTCTAGGAATTTCGTTCCCGTAGAGCAGGATAGGGCCCATCTTATTCTTTTTCTTTCCGCGCTCTCCTGTCGCTCGTGATCTGGTTCGGGTGAAGAGTATCGACTTACTCTTTTCCGCGTTCACCTCTATCCTCCATTTTAGGAACCATTCGCCGAGTTCGGTGACGGCCCTTTGGAGTAATCTGGCTCCCTCTCTGGGAACATTCCTTATGTACAGTGCGGTGTCATCCGCGAACATCGCCAGCTGTACGCTGGGGTGTCGCGGTAGGTCGCTGGTGTACAAGTTGTAGAGGGTCGGAGATAGTACAGAGCCTTGCGGAACCCCGGCTCTGACTGTGCGGGGGGAGGACAGTGTGCCCTCCACTCTGAATCTGAACCGCCTATTCTCTAGGTAGCTGTTTATGATCAGTACCAGTCTATAAGGCAGTTCCAGTTGGTACAGCTTGTAGATGAGGCCCTGGTGCTAGACCTTATCGAACGCCTTTGCTACGTCGAAGTAGACAGCACACGTGCCGTGCGACCTCTTTCTGTGTAGTCCCGTAAGTACATATTCCGTGAGATGGTGTACCTGTTGGGGGCAGCTGTGACTGTCACGAAAAGCAAACTTTTCATCCATGAACATTTTTCTCTCTCGTATCACGGTTTTTAAGCGTGCGAGGATAATCCTTTCGTATATTTTCGCTAGCGAGCTTATAAGACTTATAGGTAGATAGCTAGTCGGCTCCGTCCGGGGTTTTCCCGGTTTGTGGATGCCTATCACTATTGCTTCCTTCCAGATGTCCGGGAAGGCGCAATGCGTTAGGAGAGCGTTGAAGATACACACTAGTAGGTGTATAATGGCAGGGGGTAGCTGTTTTAGTACCTTGTTTGTGATACCGTCGGGCCCCGGCGACTTTTTAGTGTGGAGGTTTTTTATGAGCTCCTTCA
>JAFELO010000499.1:265609-278293 GCA_017140195.1 Eumaeus atala
GGGTCGTCTTGGTCTAAGATGTTGAAGACGGCTTTCAGGTCGCTGACTAGGAGCGGCTTCTGGCTGGGTTGGTATGCAGAGACTATGGTGATGGGCTGATGGCCATCAGCCCATCACCATGATCTCTGCTGATCATGCATAGTTTGCATAATGAGACTTCTAGATTTTATAGCGGGGGCGGGTCGAGAGGGATACAGTGTAGCGCTCTCTTGTAATATATGGCTGTACCTCCAAGACGGGATCGAGTTCTATCATTCCGAATGATATTATAGTTGCTGATACGCGGATTTGCTTGTGTCTGTTTTAAAAACGATTCCTGCACTAGTAGGATGTCTACTTTGTTACGTGGGAGGAAGTCCCGCATCTCATGTATGTTGGATCTGATGCCGTTCGCGTTGAACGACACCAATCGCAATGAGAGTGGTTTAATCCTCCCCGTTAAGTGTCCAGTGCAACGTCATTGGCTACTATAAGACACGTCGGGCGACGGTCCACGTGACGTCACAGTCGGTGGGGGGACACACCTCCCTTCTGTCCCACAGATGGGAAGGATTCTAACTCGATGAAGAATAATTCAGCACTTTGAATGCGCGTATAATGATACGCTCATTCAAAATGCTGCACATCTGTCAAGATATTTACATAGTCTTTATAATGATGACAGCTGTGACAGCTGATACCTGTCCTAGATACATACAATATCCAGCACGTGATACTCCTCGCCTAGAGTCCATCTCTTAGGATGGACACACACACATCCCTCCATGTGTCATCCTGACGCAACGCATCAACACATATAAGTATATAACAATTTGATACTAACGCCTATAGACATCTGCACGACCAGAGGTTACATAGATGAATTGTGAGGGTAATCACCCGGTCGTGTCAGCCCGATTTTGCTCCAATGCGCCAAAGGGAAAACCTATAATACACTAAACAGAATGTGTCTGTATGTCCTTTTAATATCTGAAGCTCTAAAACGTTATAGATACATGTAAGAATCATTTAAACATAATAAATAATATATGTAAAAACCAATTAGATTATATGTAAAGAGGTAAAGTAAAATACCTTCACGCCTGTTATCCCCGAAGAGGTAGGCGGAGGTGTGCTACTACATCCACAACTAGTAGTAGACATACTAGCGCACCCACGACTAGCCAAGGTACTGAGGCCCACGATGTCATAGGTGGCAAGCCTATGGCCACTTCGCGCACATTCCAATCCCGGGCAATATAATGCGTGCTCAGAGTAATCTGAAAAATATTTTAATAATAGTTGCCTGACCTGGGGATCGAGCCAAGACGGCTGACGGTCTTAACATGCGGCACCCGCACCGTTACACCACAGAGGCGATCACGGCGATGAAATGCCACGTTCCGAACATACTCGTGTTCGTGTGTTAGAGCTCCTGCGATGACCACTACAGCAAATGACCGGGTTTGTTTGGACTTACATTACACTTGTCGTTATATTTATGACTATTCAGACCACGGCAAGCTACAATCTAGGCAAGCGTGCTCCGTCCTCTATTACGTAATCATTTTCTCTTTTACTTAAATACAAAACAAATATGCTGCGTCCTTTCTGCGTAAAAGAGTAACAAATGTACAGCGTCACGAGCTTTCACGTTTACAATATAAATGGCCAATTAAGTGATTTATTGAGCTAAATATACGGATATAGAAAAGACAGGTATAAAAATAAAATTTATTAACAACAAAGTAAAACCTAACGCTTTAGGAAACTTAACACACCGACAAAATGGTAATGAATGACACATATTTATTTGACTAAATGTTCGAAACAAGAGTTGTTCGTAGCTTAGAGAGAAAAAGAATGAATAAAATTTGTCATTATACATTTTTTCAAATAAAAGAACTCCTTATATATAGTTGTAGATGGGCTGGTGGACGACGTGGTTGACGGACACCACCTCGGGGACGGATAGCACCTTGGGCACGTTGACCACATGCGGCACGTTCACCACACGGTTCACGTTGAGCAGCTTGTTGTAGGACACCACCTGTGGCACGTATCCACTGGCGTACGGGATGGGCGGGGCGTACGCAGAGTGCGTGTACGGATTGTAGTACAGGCCCAGGTTGCGTTTGTTGCGGGCAGCGTTGGGCGCGCCGGCGATGCAAGCCACTACCAGGCAGAATACGATCTGTAACAAATAAATGTGATTGTTTACAATATATTCCTTATTTACATTATTACATAAAATGTATTGGCCCTTTGGAGGAGAGCTGGAAACGTATCAGCATAAAAAGTGTGCGAATGTTCGTGGACGTTGGTAGTTGTAGTAGAAGGCGACCGATTTCTCGTTTGGCCGTCACCCGTGAATAGTCGGAACCGGATTGATTGCTTAAAAATATGATGTCGTCTATGTCCAGCTCTATGAACTCTATATTTCCGTGAAAGTTGCATCAAAAACGATGCAGATTACCCCCACATGACGACAGCGAACAGACTGTCAGACTGACAGGTATTCAATGAAGGAGGTTTAGAGAATATGAGCAGGAACCTCAGGGCGAGTAACAAAGAGAATTCCTATGGTCTTCAGTACTCAAAAGGTAGCGCAGGGCAATGTACAATGCATGTCATATTCATACTATAAAAATGTACGAAAGAAATAGCAAAGCAGCAACCAAGCGATACGTATTATGGAGCGAGCAGGCGCAAACATATTATAAATGCCAAAATTTGTGTGTTGATACAGCATGCACTATGCATGGCACTACCTCCTCCTTTTTTTTTGTTGACGCGGGGAAACGCAGTTACGCGCCTTCACTGGCCCTGGGTGGGGACCAGTGGTGTGTGGGGCTCGCGGCACATTATATAGTGCCGAATAGCCACAAAACCCACCGCGAGTGCCACCAGTGCCGTCTTTGATGAGGTGCCCCGGAACAACAAATCATCAGGGCACCTCGACGGCAAGTCAGCCCCCGAAGAGACCGACGCCACCTCCACAGATGGGGTTGTCCCGCACCACAGGACAACCCCAACGACTTTGGGACATTGCAATGGGGTGAGGTTCCCATCCTCGCCCCTTGCCCCGTGCGCAAATGCACCGCCACTTCTTGCTCTTTTGTCCCCTCTTCTTATAAGAGCGGCACCTCCTCCTGCTCTTAAGTCCCCTCTTCTTATAGGAGGGGTACTAAGAGCCGCCACCTCCTCGGTTCAATTGGCTTCACCCAAGGTGTCTCGGATAACCCCAGGCTACTGAGCCCCACCGCCACGACAAGGCTTGAACCATGGTGGGGGCACTACCTCCTCCTATGCAGCATAGCACTACGTCTTCCTATAACATTGGTACATACCGTTTTAATGTATCATTAGGTATTATGCTATAAACTGTTGAAGTAATTTGTAAGAAAATATGACTTCACATGCTGCGCCAAACTATCATATCTCACCCAAGAGATTAGTACTTTTTCGGGTTACAAAATAATCTATATTTATGCCAAGTTTTAGCAAAACCCGCAAATTTTTTTCATGAAATATGATCACCAGGCCGCGAAGAAGAATAACTGAGCTGATGAAAGAAAATATTGAAAAGAACTGAATTGTTCCCACTCAGGAAGTAAAAACGATGTACATACATACAAACATATAGAAAGTAATAAATGTGAAGACATGGGTATTGAAAAGTGAACTCACTGGATGTGAATCAATATCTCCGTGATGCAGCTGACCTTTATCTGGACTAATATAATAATGTTTATGGGCAAATCCCACCAAAGAAAAAAAAAGTTTGTTTAAAGTATAATGGGACAAGCTGTTAGGACAGGCAACAGCACAGACCTGTGACCGCAGATTGCACGAAGCGTCCGGACTGTGATAGTACCTATATGCACTTGTCGTGTTTTCTTTTTCAGGCTTCGCTCACGACACTTTCCCACCTCTACTACGTCTTCAGGATCGATGAGGACCTTTTGACGAAACTAGTAACGGGTAGCTTGAGGGAAATATTAATACTCTCTTGCAACGAATTTAACGAGTAGGAAGTAGGAGGAGTAGGAAGTAATTCCAGTTACCCTTATTCCCTTTTCTTTTCCTAAATGAGTTGTCTTAATCCGAAGATTCTTCTTTTTTGAGGTTTATTGGTATTTATATGAGACGGGTTTGTGTTAATTGAGCACTAATGTTTAGTATTAGGTCCTAGCGGGTTCTGCGACTTGATACAATATTGCGCTGACCCAGCCTACCGAGGAATGAGTATGAGTTTATAATGATGACAAGTGCAAGTTAAGTACTAAAATAACATATAAAACAGAAATGAAAATTTAAAAAGAATACAATTAAAGACAATGACCAGTTAATTATAGATAATAATTTCAACAAAGAAATTTTTCAACTTTACAATATCAGCGTGGATATAAATAGAATAAAGAAACAGGTGAAATAAGTTGTACTTACGAAAGATTTCATGTTGCTAATTAGCGGCGCAGAAAATGTCAACTCTTAGGAAGGGTCGAGATGGGATATGTGACAGCCGACGTCCACGGTGGCTTTTTAAAGCAGCAGAAGACAGGTTACGAAATATGATAATTATGTGGATCATTTAACGTAGGCCTCGAAAGTTATTTAAGTGATTTAATTTAAATATTAACTTAAACAAACAAACCTTGGTTAATTATTTATTGCACGGGAGGGCGACCCATCACCCATCAGTCGTGTGCAGTCAGAGGGCAGACCCCGATGGAGGACTGCACACGACTGTGCTCTCGACAGTCAGATGGCCACACAACGGTGGCATGAAAATGGACACCGTACTTGTCTATTTTGACGTCTAATATGACTAACTTTAATTTTGGCAAAAAAAAAAAAAAAATACAAAATAGACTTGCAGTCGAAGCCATTGTTTTGTAAACTTTATTTTTTTGATATAGAGGTCTTCCTATTTCATAAAAATAAAATTGGCAAAATAAACAAGCAGTCGAATCTATTACGTGACTACCGGCGCCTATTGGCATCCGCATGATGCGCTGCCCTCTTTCATCTCATGCTACTAAAAGCCGCACGGAACGTGACAGAACACCTGTTTCTTCCCGTACCGGTGCGGAGGAGGGGCCGCTCCCGTTCAGTTCGGCTGTGACGCAGCACTAGTTCTCACTGCCCGTCAACTAGTGGCTTGCAAAACGTGCAGTTTTCGTGTCTCTACTACCGCCTCAGCGTTTATTTCGTTAGTTATATGCCAAAATACTACTAACTCGTAACGTTACGTTACATTCAACCTTGACGAAAAAGTTAGCCTAAACGATACACGAAACTCACACTCAGTGTTAGTTGTTGTACCATCCCCTAGAGGCGCAGACGAAAATTCCATACATTTTGGTAGACTAAACGTAAACGCGTTAGTAAAATAAACTGTTGAAAATCTCACACTCGAGGTGCTGGTAACTATCCATCTACGTTCGTATTACCGCACACGCCATTGTCTTGCGTAAATTTTTACCCGTTGAATGTCTCAAATCAACACGGCCAACGACGAGCTTTAGCGGCTGTAGTGCTGCCGCCATATGTCCGGCATGGGCTTGGCTATTTCATTGGGTTGGAATGAGGACGTTACTCTACGGTCCCTGTGAGAATAAGGGCTCAATCAGACGGGTCTCTCTGATTGGGTTCGCATCCTAGAAGACTATCCTAACGTTCATTGGCTGAGCTTATTTATTTTTGGAGGAGTGATGGCTCATCCGGTGAATTGTGATAATCCAATGATGGATGGCACGGCGACCGGTGATTGTCAAACAGAATTGGTGTTAGTCCATTGCGTACGAAGTACTCAGTTGAGTTGTCTTTGAAGGGCCCTCTGATGGAATAATATCACGCTGAAGAGTTTGTTCGTTTGTTGAAACAACGCTAAACTTAGGAACCCCGTCCGAACACCCGAAACGAAAAAATATTTTTGTGTTGAATAGTCCATTTATCTGGGATTATGTTCACTCCGCATGTGAGACAACGGTCAAGAGAGACTTCACAGAGTTACTCGAGGGGTCTGTACGCCATGAACTGTACAGAGTTACTCGAGGGATCTGTACGCCATGAACTGTACAGAGTTACGGGGGGCGTGATGTGACTAACATTGAATAGAATAGAATAATTTATTTGTTTGCAAAACACAACGGCAACAATTAAAACCAATAGAAAAAATAATAATGAAATTACATAACATTATGTGTGTCACAAATTGGTTCCAACTCAGTATGTTACTGTAGTTTAACAGCGCTGGTCTGCCCTTGGAGCCACTTGGTGATACCACAAAACAGATACACAACACAGCAACACTAATTAGAGACATCCACATACTATGACAGTTAATTCAAGGAAATAATTATAAGAGTAAGCACACGTTAAATATATTTTTTTTATTTGCACACTAGATACTAACTAATCAAAATAAAAAAAAACATATAAAACATAAAAAATATAAAAAAACATGGATGATGTAGGGCCGTGATCAGAGGTCAAAATTATTCAAAGAGCAGCATGCTCGTACTTTTTATAAAGGTGAGTGGGTTATAAAAATTATTTTATACTTATGTGTGAGTGATAGGTTTCACAGGGCACTGGTGTTCATTTTAGCTTTTCCTTCTTTTTTTGATGTTCATATACATATTTTTTTTATCAGACATGAAATGATTCTATGTTTTGCATATGAATCGGCGGTGGGATATTGTTCCAGCACTTAGAGGCTGCGTATCGAAAACTACCTCTGAATACTGCTGTACAATGACGCTGAGTGAAAAGCTGCTTTGCGCACCGTCGAGACTCACGGGCTCCCTGCTCTGACATCCACGCCGGTTTTTCATATGGATACTTAGGCTTGTTACAATATATAATAAACTTGCCCCCAAATAATAAACATGCCAAGTGCAGCTTGCGGCGATGTTTCATTTTTGGCATGTCTTAACATTGCTATGCCTATTGCCTATTGCCGTCGACATTTGTTCCACCGAAGCATATAGAATTACTCTTTTCAGAGTAGACCGTAGAAGTGACTACGTGTATTTGACACAAAGCAGCAGCGTAATATATACCGTAGAGCTTGAAGACGAAAGTCTTCAACCAATGCATTCTCCCCGTGATGACTTACGGGGCCGAAACATGGCCTCTTAATTCAGGACTGGTCCGTAAGTTTGCAGTAGCTCAACGGGCTATTGAACGTGCTATGTTGAGTGTTTCTCTGTCCAACAGAATTCGTAACGAAGTCAGACGGCAGAGAACTAAATCATCCGATATCACGCAATGAATAGGCTCGCTGTGGTGGTAATAGGCTGGTCACACACTCAGAAGAACAGATGGCAGATTTGCCAGTAAGGTTTTGAAGTGGACGCCGCGTTTAGGAATACGAAGTGGACCGTTCACCAGGTGGGAAGACGATCTCCGTGCAGTAGCAGGTCCGAGATGGATGCGAGTAGCAGGAGATCGGTTGTCTTGGCGTTCATTGAGCCAGCAGTGGACCGATAAGGGTCGATAATGATGATGACGATCAGCGTAGTCCTGCATACATCCGGGCCGTAAATCATAGCCAAGCAAAATTGCGTAGCCATCGAAAGAGCAGTCCCTACGAATTTTTTTGCCATTCACTAGTTATAAATAGACAAAACCAGTTACTTAATTTGCCAATTAAATTTAAGGAATATGTGAATAATTAATTAATTAATTAAACGATGCTCTTGAAACTGGCCGAACGGAATAGACTCAAGATTATTATTGAAACTCTATAGAACGTAATTCTATAAAATTAGGTCACTTTCTATGAAATATGTTCAGACTTTACTTACTACCGCATATTTAGAGAATATTGAAGAGTCACCTAATGTAATTGTGTTAATGGGCGCCGGTAACCATATGACTTCGATTGCTCGTTTTCCCTCCTAAATGCCATAAAGCCCAATCAAAATAGTGACTAGTCACTTTTGGAGTACCAATGGGCGCTCTTCTTGCCTTAAGTTCATAAGTAACTGTTGGTAGCAAATATCTAAATTTATTCGTCTTCTCCGGCGGTAGAAGTTCAGTACATCAGTGATCTGGTAGTTAATGTCTCCTGTCCTAGATGACTACCGAGATCCACAGACATCCGCAAAAATGTTATACAGATGTGTGTTTTTTATTTTAAAGCTTTTGCTTTAAAATAAAAGGTGTGTACCTCTTATTTTTTTTTCTAGGTATAAAAGGTAGCAAATGGGGGCACACGGGCCTTTCGATGACAGATGCGTAGTCCCCCCCTCCCCCAATGGGCCACCGGCTACTTACAATCGGCACGAAACGAGACAGCGACGCTGACAATTTACGGCGGTATCAAGTGGGCGAGAGATACTTAACCGGTCGTGTCGATCCAATTCCGTCGTATAGGAGGATGTAGTGTTATTCACCATGCATCGCACTACTTCCTCCTGTGCGGAATGGCACTACCTTTTTCTAGTTCCTGTTGCCCTGCTTTCTTCGCCCCTCCGATGCAAAAGTGCAGTTTCCTGGTTAATCTTTCGACTTAGATGGCCGCGTCTCAGGCTCAGCTGGCTTGAAGGAGTGGTAGATCTACGTGTTGTCGGCATAAACGTGTGAGTTACATCTAAACAAAATAGAGCAAAAAAAGGATTGGACCTAATAATTGAGCCTTGCGGGGTGCCTCTGTTGAGTGTCTCTACTTATTACTATTATCATAATAGATCTTATCATCATATTACTATTACTATTATTAAATTATTATTATTATTAAATTACTATCATTCCTATTTCACTCTCTATTTCGAAAAACTGCTTTCGAGTTTATAAGAAAGATCGGAACCACTCCCAAGTGGCGTCATATATTCCGTAGTACTTAATTTTAATGATTAGGAGCTGTAAATCTAAGGAATGAAAAGCCTGTGAGGAGTCTAACAGAAGTAATATGGTGCCCCGTCCCTGAACTGAATGTTTTAGATTTTCGTCGGTAACATTTGCCAAAGCAGTTTCAGTACTGCGACCCCTGCTGAAACCAGACTGGTGTTTAGTTGAAATAACATTTCGTTCCAGATAAGTAGTGAGTTGGGTACCAAAACTATTCGTTCCAAGAGTTTAGATAATGTTGGCAGAATACTTATGGGTCTAAGATCTTTATGATTTTCGATTTCATGTTTTTTTTGTAGGGGTATGACTTTAGCAAGCTTCCACGAGTCTGGGAAGGTGTTGCTTTTTGATGTGGCGTTTATAGTGTGGGTTACGACCGGTAAAGTTTCAGGTGACGTCATCCGTGTCATTTGGATGGAGACGGTGCCGTGGCCTGAGGCGTTGATTTTAATTTAATGGCTTTTCCTATTTCGTGTTCTGACGTAGGAGAAGTGAGTAAAATTCGATGCCTGTTATGTACAGGCGCTGTTATGGCATTGCAAGTTTTATATAAATAAGGAATAATAAAAATAAATCACACGAATGCTGTAATTAATTCATTTTGTATCCCATCTATCATTTATTATCAGTCGTGGACACAACAAAGTAAGTGTTGAGTATAAGGTTGCACGAACATCTGCGACTGTAGGTATTTCGTGAGAATGACTTGCTGACCGAAAGCTATATCTAGCACCAGCGGTCGTTGACGACGCCGGAGCTGAGTCCGCCGACCTGGTAGGTAGGCGCAGCCTGTGAGTACTGCACTGAGGGCAGGCTCTGGATGGGTTTACTGTACACCACCTCGGGCTGGCTCTGGATGGGGTTGCTGTACACCACCTCGGGCTGGCTCTGGATGGGGCTGCTGTACACCACCTCGGGCTGGCTCTGGATGGGGCTGCTGTACACCACCTCGGGCTGGCTCACGTACTGCACCTGGGTGGGAGTGTTGTAGTACTGCGTCTGCACTGGCGGGGATGATACATACTGGAAACAGAAAAGTTGCAATAATGAATGAGTATCGCCTCGTTATTTATTGTTTTTTATACGGGATAGGGAGACAATCTTTTATATATGCGCTTAACAATTGTGGGCATGTCTATGGGCGTCAGCATTCAGCAAAAAGTGTCAACTGCTCGTGTAAACAAACAAAACTATAATATGCCCAGATTGTCACAATATTTTGACAAATATGGCTAGAACATTATTATTGACAGTACAGGTAGAGGGACTCGTGAAAATAAGGTTTTATAATTACCGATGGTTGTTGGTAGTTGTAGAGTTTTGGCTGGTAGGACACTTCGTAGGATGGCTGGTAGGCAGCTTGGAAGGATGGCTGGTAGGTGGCCTGGGAGGATGGCCGGTAGGCGGCCTGGTTCGATGGCGCGTATGTAGCTTGGTAGGATGGCGCGTATGCAGCTTGGTATGCTGGCGCGTATCCAGTTTGGTAAGATGATTGGTAGGAAGGTTGGTAGGATCCTGAGTATGCCTGTTGAGCTCCCTGTAGGGGTTGGACGAGGGTGGTCTGGGATGAGCTGGATTTGAGGGATGAAGCCTGGTAGTTGGAGGATTCGAGGGAGTTGGTCTGGACGCTGC
This sequence comes from Eumaeus atala, assembly GCA_017140195.1. NCBI lineage: Eukaryota > Metazoa > Arthropoda > Insecta > Lepidoptera > Lycaenidae > Eumaeus > Eumaeus atala. The sequence goes on from JAFELO010000499.1 coordinate 276,083, forward strand.
TAGATAGGACGGGGGACGAGCCGGTGTTGTACTGGGCGGGGAACAGGCTACGCTTGGGCCTCTCCGCCTCGGTCTTCACCTCCTTGGCCTCCTTCGCGGGGGCGCAGCTGGCGACGGCGACCAGAGCCAGGAATATCTGCAAGTTACGCTCTGCAGTAGATAATATCATACAGTCTGTAAAAGTATATCCTATAGCCTATATGAACTACATTCATCATCGAAGGTCACTGGATATATACAGACTACCAAAACATTTATAAATCAATACTTCAGCAACTGTGATGGTAGGCCTATTTGCGGGGTGGGGGAGGGGGGTAGCGAAAATGAGGGCAACGCATCAGCGTAATTATGCAGATGTTCATGGGCGTCGGTAGTCGTTGAAAGGATCCGATTTTTCGTTTGTCCCCTTTACTATAAAAAACCTAGAGTCATTGCTGCGTTGCGCCTTAATTGAACCTGCACGACTCTCACACCGCACGACACGGCACTACATGATCTAAACTGACGGGTTTTTTAAATATTCCAAGCCAACGCTTCAGTGGCTCCACAGCCACTATGGTGGCTTCCCTGCCACCATTTACGTTATCACAATTCCTGAGATAACACATGTCTGTCTTTGGTTTTTGTTTTCATTAAACCGGGGTAAAATCCGTTAAAAATATGTTATACTGTGTAATATTTACGTAAGCCTAATTGATCTCATTTGACAGTTCCGGATATCCGAAAGGTATTCAAATTCCATTCATCCAAGTTTTCTTTAGTACGGACAATAACGTAAAGTTGTAGATACTATTTATAATTAAAGATTGAAGAAAGAAGTATCACAAGCCGCATTAGTTGTTAAGAAGAAACTTTACATAAAAAACACATGACACTAGTTCTTTTTAATGGAATAACAACGAGGAGCAAACGAGAATCAGAGCCTTTTTACCAGTGACCAGACGAATCTAAGACACCACAGACATTAAAATTCGTCAAGCCGTTTAGAATATTACAGGAAACATAAAAAATCTTCATACATATATAAGTACCAAAAACATTACCCTCGTTCTAATGTAACCGTATAATAATGTAACTGTCTGAAGTCAAACAAACGACACTCGAGAATAGCAAAACACTCACCAAAACCTTCATGACGATCTGAAGTGGTCCTACGATGGGGCGAAGGCGTGCGATTGTGCAGACCAGTGGATCAGCTCAATCTGTTATATAGCCGCGGTGCTAATAATAAGAGCTACCACATGGAACAGGATGCTATTAAAGGTTGTACATATTTAATTTACCTCTCGCGTAGAGAGATCCCCAAAAACCGGCTGCCCACTCCACCACACAGGTGGCTTGTCATACAATTCGCAAAACACGAATATTTAATTAAAATATGTATGATTCCTATAATCTTCTTATTTCATATTCGCTACAAAGTGATAACATAGACGTAAGGAGTTACAAGTGAGGCAGTTGTGAATGGAAATTTCATAATGCCTCTGCTACTGTGTTATGGGTCGAGCTCGTCGGAAACGGATCGACAGCTATCCCTTAGGTCTGAGAAAAGATCGTGGAGTATATTTCATACCAAAATTCCACGATTTGTGATGTGAACATGTGCGTGGGAAATAGTAGGTTTGCTGCAAGTAATATGTATTTTATTTGTATCTCAGATTTTCATCAGATTTACAGAAGTTAGGGCTATTCCAGACATCCGCTAAATCTTATCGGACCGAAAACACTGATAGTATAGATTATCGTAGCAGTTGTCACTGAAAAGAAGTTACAAAATGTCCTAATAGATTTTCAAATAAATAAATAAAAACTTTATTTGAAAAAAGAAACTCAGACCAAGACATTTAAATATAAGGAAGTGTGAAGTAAAAACTTTAGAAAGAAAAAACCATTAAAAAACAAATCATCAAAATGTAGCTCAGTTGGCAACAGTGTGTTTCACAAAATGATTTGACCTCAGATATAGCCAAAACTTGACGAGTCCTGACACTGATTCGGGGCCACTATTATTTCTACCGATCTTGGCAGTGACGACATGACTTAGCAATAAAACAATCATAAATAATTATATGAAGGTATATATTTTAAGTCCAAATACAAAGAATATGTTGATAAATTATTTAGATAATAAAACTAAGTAAATATAAGTGTATAAAAAATAATGTTTATGAATACATATCTATATATTATTTATTATACTATTATATATAT
>JAFELO010000499.1:278348-292418 GCA_017140195.1 Eumaeus atala
GTTGTGCATTCATAAGTTTTTTTTTTATACTGCCTTTAAAAGTTTTGTTTGTTGTGTAACTTCTGTAAGGGTTGGCGTTGGCGGCAGGTCGTTCCAATACTTGAAACTACCGCGAAATCCGGCTGTTCAGTGTGTGGGCAAACTCAACGCGTACTGAGAGACTCGGGTGCAGTGCGTGGTGTTGACATGTCTCGTCAACTCCAGTTTTCTATTGGAAACGCCATATTTCACTACGCCAAACGACAACGTAGCTAGGTGCAACGTTGGGCGGCGTTTTCCATTTTTAATAGGGACGCTTGGCTCAGGAGTGGATTTACGTGATCTCGCCGTGAAAACAGCAGCGCAAGCGTTTTGAACCCGCTGTATGGACTGTTTGGTTCGTTTTGATAGCCTTGGGCCCATTACGACATCCATATAATTAAACTTGGTCAGTACGAGTGATTCGCATACCATTATACGAAGATTTTCGCTAAGTTTTCGAGTCACCAATAAGGTACAACCTTATGCTTATAGAAGAAGGCGCTTATTATATTTGATACGTATGATTCAAAACGTAAATTGCCGTCTAGTATCAGGCCGAGGTTCCGTATTCTGGTCACACCCTTTATCCTACTACCATGATTGCAATTATAGGTTCTCGCTTTTCAACTAGTTGTACGCGATAACGGCTACCAAGGATTATATACTTCGTTTTCCACGGGTTCAAAACCAGTGCTTTCGTTTTCGACCAATTGAAAATGCTATTCAAATCACTGTTGATTAAAGACGATAACGATCCTTATAAGTTATTTGGTCGAAAGATACATTTATATATCATCAGTGTATATATACCTTATGGTACCTACAATTTTTAGTGCTTTTGATTGCATCCCCCGAGTATAGGTTAAACAATATAGAACCTAGTATCGAGCCTTGAGGGACTCCTCGCTCAATGGGACTGCGCTGTGACGAGATCACGTTTTGGTCCTCATTTCTAACTTCCACAATTTGGTGCCTATTCTGTAAATAGCTTGCGAACCATAGGTCAGCGGCCTCCTCCAATCCATAAAATCGCATACATAAAAGTAAGTTAATATTTAAAGCATCAAACGCCCGTGAAAAATCCAGCAGAACCATTATTGTTACGCATCCATGATCTCGCGCTTGTAGTATAGCATAGCGAACTTACGAGCGCGGTAGCGGTACTTTGGTGCCTCCCAAAACCAGACTGACGCGTAGGTAATATACAATTATGCTCCAAGTATTATACTAATTGCTAACCTATCATTTCTTTCAAGTATCTTGGAAGCACAGGATAAGATACTAATAGGACGTAGGTCTTTTAATTCTAATTGACAGTTAATTTTCGGGATGGGACGCACCACAGATGGCGGAATATATTTGGGAAATTGGAGGACAATATGCTTTTATTTATTACAGAAGTTAGCGTATTTAAAATATGAGACAAAACAAGTAAAGCGAGATGTCATCAGTTCCGATTGAATTAGATTTAAATTCCCGTACAGCTTGAGATATAGCTTTATCAGTTACAGTCTGAAATTTAAATGTAGGAGTGCCATATATATAGGAGTGCCATATATATAGGAGTGCCATATATGTAGGAGTGCCATATATATAGGAGTGCCATATATATAGGAGTGCCATATATATAGGAGTGCCATATATATAGGAGTGCCATATATATAGGAGTGCCATATATATAGGAGTGCCATATATATTTTTATTGAAAAAGTCTATTTCTGATTCTTCTACGGTGTTACTGCCCGGTACATTCAGAAAGTATTTGTTTACCTTAGCTGGATCACACATATTAGGGATGAGAGTTTCCTGGGTTTTTTTAAATTAATGTTTTTCAGTTTCTAATACTACTAATTCTACATTTCAATGTCGAAAAAACGCGTTACGCCCCTACGCCTCGGAGAGCACGTTTAGACTTTGTTTTTGGGGACACTGGGAAACAAATGAGAGAAGAGAGGTGACACCTGTGCTCTGTATATAATATATTATGTCCTCGCCGTTGGCTAGTCAATATATATATATCACTACAGTGGTTGTATTCGTTTTTTTTTTTCGGAAGGACCTGCTCCTGTTGGCGATGCTATTAGTTTATACTTACAGATTTATAGGTCCAACACTCCCCAGTACAGCCTGTATGTCATTATACACCATACCATCAATACCATCCAACCCCATTGGCAGTCTTAGCCCAAAAGCCCTTAATAGGAAAGAATGCCTTTGCGTTGCTTGCAATTTTTTGTTTGCAAAAAATTTCTTTGCAACCGAAATAAGGATAAAGTAAGATTATTTCATTTACAGTAAAACGAGTAAGGTAATGAATGATTATTTAATTTCCGAGCCACCCGGCTCTCGCTGACTTCGGATTGTGTTACAATGAAGCAGATTAGCATACTCGAGTGATTACATTACGAAATTCTGATAATAGCCTAACCGTACTACCGGTGTATCGGCTGGACCCGAATAGAACAAAAACACATCATATTTTTTAAACTTTCCATTAACACATTTTTAAATTATACTCCGCTTAATAAACGATATTTAAGACCAACGAAATACGGAGTAAAATCGTATTAACTATTTATGCTCAAAGTAACTTACACGCCGCGGCTCGTAGATTTTTTTTTTTTTAAATGAATTAGGTGATATAGAAAATAAAAAAATACATAAAAAGCATTAGCTTTGCGCTTCACCGCGACCGCAGTAACGTTACTTGGGCTGAAATCTATAAAGCGTGCTTAGACTTATCTAATACTCAAGCAAAATAGTATTTACGAACGTGGCCGTTCGTGGATACGTTTTAACAACCTACACTTGTACAATATTTTGACGTTAGCCATTTCATGCTCATTCAATAACTTTCTTTATTTATTTACTAGTACAAATATGCCAGTATATATTTTAATTTATTAAAATATTCTTATTTGTAATGTAAAACACATCGTTGGCTTTTTTCTCTTATTAAAGAACTTTGTCCTAGCGACCACATCGTTGCATATGTTCACAAGTTCACATTACATATAACTAAGGGAAACACTGATTTCTAATCTACCAAACTTAATTTACACAATTTAACAACAATTTTAATTAGAACATTTTTTTTAGACCATATTTTCGTCGGCTATAATATGAAGAAACCAAAAACTTCTTTCGTAAAGATCAATCGGTATACTAGAGGCGGTGTTGAGGAGAACTGTTTCACGGTGGTTAATAGTGTATGCTCTAGCAACGTCATCGATGTTACGAACTTACAGTGAACTCAGAATGGGCTTAGAAGTTTCCAAAATGGCTAAATATGCGAAATAAGTCTTAGTCTGTAGAGGTCCACCCGTGTCCATGGTTGCTGTAAAGATTCTGAAACGTCGTGCTAGATAAATAATTAAATAAACCTATACTCATTACAATCAAACTATTAATACGCTAGAATCCGTAAAAGTAGTTTGATTGTAGTGAGTAACATTCGCGTAAACTTAAGGCACCAAATCTGTGGAGGGTCATTATTTGAGTCCTCGTCTTAGTCAGGGTAGGTAGTCAGTTACACGTTGTACTAAGTCTAAAAGCCGACTTAGTATAATGTGTAAGAAGAAGCCTGCTAGGTTAGTATCATCCTAGAATAAATAAGCGAGCAACAAATAAAACGTTAAAAGCTATTATTACAAATGTGTATTATTTATGGCACGATTTTACATAATTCTATGTGTGTATGTGCACTGTCTATAGGTGTGAGTGAGGTACACAACAGAAGAACATCCCTGTGTGTGTGTCGCAGAAAGTTACATAATACGACAGCCGGTGTTAACTCACGCATGTGTAGCCTCATGCACACATAGATAGTTGGAAATATTGTTAAGTGTTATTACAGGTTTTTCCATTTATAATTAATTTAGTTTTATAACTGCTGCTCAGTGGGTTAAGAATACGTCCACGTGTCTCGGCTCATGCTGTGTGGGGTTCCGCAGTTAGCAAGCATATTAATATAATAGGTACAAATGTTTACTTAGTTCAAAATGCCGGTCGTCTAGTCATAGTTGAACTCGCCTATGTAGGATTCCGTAGCAACAAACCAAAAAAAACAGATTATCTCTTAAGCTACTAAACCGATTACTTTCGAATCAATTTTCATTTGAATTTTTTATTGAAAAACTATTGAAAAAAAGTATAATATCAGCGCACTATGTGTTATTTGACCCTTAAAGCGACATTCTTGTTTTATTGTTAAATATGAAGGCATTAACTCTAATAAATCATTAAAAATAGCTATGTAGATATCTCATATAATTTTGAAGTTATGATTTATTTTTAATATTGATAAAACTCATCAAAACAAGTTAAATTTCATTATATTCCCTAAAAAAAAAAATAAGTAGGCACTCTGTTTAATTTTACCAATTGATATTTGTTACTCTCTTAAATCTATAATATTCGGATTCTTAAGGAAAGCAAAGAAAAAACATTTTTCAACTGTTGGCAATATTTAAATTAAAATAAACTCTTTTTTCTTTTCAAAAACCGATAGTAATTTTCACAACTTGATTTCTTCTCTAAATGAATGAAAAGCGTTTTTATGTAGGTATCCTTAGGATAAAAACACTAGGTACAGAACTGTGTTTATATTTTGTAAACTAAGTTGAGCAAAACCGATTACTTTTTATTTAACATGTGAGTCACGTACGGAGAATGTATGTGATCGACTTTCCTAAAATCTACTTAACGGATTTTCATGCGACATATCGCAAGTGGATGGAGCAAATCCTGGGGAAGGTTTCAGAGTAGGCTTTTTTCTTTCACGGGCGAAGCCGGGGCGGTGTGCTAGTATTGCATAAAATGTATCGATTGTATGTACCGATACAAAATGATTCATATATGGATGGAGCGACACATCACGTGTATGTACGTCATTTACATGAAATATTTTTATGAAGTATCGATATATCGTGCACTCCCAGACTAGTCATCTTCCCAAAACCACAGAATATTCTTCCTCAAAGAAATATAATCTATTAAAATACCTTTCTAACTGATAAACTAATTTTACACCAAAATGTGTCCTATACTGACATATATAATTGTACCCCGTTGTAGTTGGATGAAATCTCATTTTTTTAAGATTGGTAAAGAAACCTAACAAGTAACCAACCTAAAGTGTTTATCTAAGAAAAGAGGAATATTTTTGACAACCCAGTTTTCGACAACCCTAAACAAAAATATTTAAAAAAAAACATATTTCCTAAGTCCGGCTATTGTAGCATCTGATTACTTTTTGCGAGGACGTTGATAAGTTTTAAGTGTGTAAGTTAACATGAAATAAAATGCTATCTGGAAAGACGAACAACTGAAAAGAAAAACGACGAATAACTGAGAAAAAAAATAATCAAAATAATGAACATTTTTGTTTTTTTTCTTATAGGGCTACTTTTATAATAACCCTGTATATAATTTTTTTGGAAAAATATGTACATAGAGAGTAGAAAATTGGTTTTCTGATTTTTAGGGAACTGTCGTAATTCCCTAATATCTCAAAAACTATTAAGTCCCATTGCTCTTTATATAATTATCTAATTATATAAAGAGCAATGGGAGTTTTACTCCAAGGTTTGTTTTAATAAAACTAATCGAGCTAAGTGATAAACTGAGAGTGGTCCTAGGACCATTCGGGTCAAATAATACAATGTGCCGCGGCAAGATGCTAAATTTATAGGAACCCACGTGGAAGATGCAGCCTTTGAAATAAAGTACGCCGACACATTGCTGTTGGTTTTTTCAAGTCCTTATGAAGACAAATGAAAAAGCAGAAACACGAGAACATTTCGATTCTCTTAACGTATCGAATACCATCCTTATCCCCTTGGTTACAATTATCATAAATCACAACCACAAGCCTAAATGTAGTCCGATAAAAAGAACACAAACAAAAAAAAATTTTACATGTAGCTTTGACTTGATCACATTTTTGGCTGGAACACATTAAGTTATGGACTTCTAATATTCCCCACCATGGTTCACGCCTTGTCTTGGTGGTGGGGCTCAGTAGCCTGGGGTGAACCCAGGCGAAGCCAATTGAACCGAGGGGGGTCTTTGCACCCCTCTTGTAAGAAGAGGGGGCCTAAAGATCAGGAGGAGGAATCTCTTATAAGTAGAGGAGACCTAAGAGCAACAGGAGGTGGCGCAAGGGGCAAGGGGCGAGGATGGGAATCTCACCCCATTGCACTGTCCCTAAGTCGGTGGGGTTGTCCTGTAGTGCTGGGCAACCCCATCTGTGGAGGTGGAGTTGGTCCCTTAGAGGGCTGACTAGCCGTCGAGGTGCCCTGATGATTGTTGTTCCGGGGCACCTCACCAAGGGCGGCACTGATGGCACTCGCGGTGGTTTTTGTGAGTATTCGGCACTATCATGTGCCGCGAGTCCGAGACACCACTGGACTCTCCCCACCCAGGGCCGGTGAAGGAGCGTAAATGCGTTTCCACGCGTCAACAAAAAAAATGGACTTCTGGTACTACTAAGTATAGAACTCTAATGGTGATATGATAAGTTTCTTAATTTACCCTTAAATACTGATTAAAATATGCTATCTATATTTTTTTATAAAATATTTCTTTTCCTTTTAGCAAGAACCATCTACATTTTTGGAATTCAATGTAGCAGAACAATTGGAGGGAACATTGCAGTGCACGGGTAATAGTCATGTTAAAAACTTATTTTACTTAATTTTGTCAAAGCTGTTGCTGTATATATCTATATCCTATATCTATAGCAGAGCATGCAGATATTCACTAAAACCTTACATCTAAATATTCTGTGACTGTGTACAATATACATTTCTCTTAATCTTACTTGCTCATACTGACTTACAGGTGTTCTTACAAAAGTGTTTTAAATAAGTTTTGAAAACTCAGTAAAAATGTTTTCTGCATGTAATTGCTAGTGCCTCTGTGTTAAGCAGTTGTATTGTGGCGTGCAGGGAAAGATCAGTTTTGGTGGCATACTAGATATGGAAGATTCCTTTAGCTCGGGTAGGTAAAGGAATGTGTTTTAAGTGCTAGTTACAATACTAATAGTTTGATGCCGAGCACGATTTGTTGATAATTTTTCTATACATATATGTTCCATTAAGACTGGCAATTTTTATGTTATAATAACCCAATTAACTATTTGTGCGTGTAATATTTTGTAGCGTTACTAGACAACATTTAGCTTATGATACCATATTATGCATTTTAAATATATAAATAATCTTAGGAATTAAAATTTTGCACTTTACACATAACTAAGGCTTAGCAAAATTATTTTTCGATTTTTTTTACCATATAACAAAAACTAGAATATAAAAACTAGTAAAGAAAAGAATAGAACAAATTCTACAGCATCTTCCCTAAAGCGCAAAATATTCAGTAAATAATTAATTTGTTATGAATCATTTTATTTTTTTAAATTTATTTTAACGGTTAGCAATCATGTTATGCGACGAGAAAAATATAGAAAAGAACAAAACAATAACATAAAATGGAAGAATAGACGACTAATGAAGACTTGTACTTTAAATGTATGAAAAAAAAACTCTTTGGGACGTGTCAACAGCAAGCTCACCGCACAATATGAAATTAATATGTAACTTGAACAAATATAACATTATTATCAAATTTATGTTAGTTTGCTTTATACCTTTTATTTATTATATATAATTATAAACATAATTACTGTGTACCCTACCTACTTTATACCTTTTATTTATTATATATCACATTATAAACATAATCAAAGTGTACCCTACCTAAATTATATGAAAGCATCGTACTAACCATTCTTAGGCTTATAAATGGAGAGAAAAAATAAACGTCAAGTCAAAATGTTTAAGGAATGACTTATCGTTAGTATAACGGGATGTGTCTGAATACGTAGTATTACTATATAGTTTGTGGATCCCTGGAAGGAAGAAAGGAAGTAAAGGGCTGCAGAAGGTCTCCGCTGGTCCGGACTTGGTCCTGTAACACGGCAGCATCACACAGCTCATCACTATGTGGTGCTGAAACTAGTTTGCACCCGTGTCTAATTATGTATCTAGTTGTGTGTCTATTTGTGTGTCTAGTTGTGTGTCTAGTTGTGTATCTAGTTATGTGTCCAGTTGTGTGCCTAGTTGTGTATCTAGTGAAGTGTCCAGTTGTGTGTCTAGTTGTGTGTCTAGTTATGTGGCCAGTTGTGTATCTAGTAGTGTATCTAGTTATGTGTCCAGTTGTGTGTCTAGTTGTGTATCTAGTTAAGTGTCCAGTTGTGTGTCTAGTTGTGTGTCTAGTTGTGTATCTAGTTGTGTGTCTACTTGTGTATCTAGTTGTGTGTCTAGTTGTGTATCTAGTTATGTGTCCAGTTGTGTGTCTAGTTGTGCATGTTCATACGGATCACCATTTACATCGCAAACGACATTCTACTAGACAACTCTCGCTCATCTCCTGGTTCACCAACGTTTAATGGCAACAATATTAAAAGAAAACATTAACATATAAAAAAAATATGAATCTTATACTAAATTTAAAATAGATTTCTCATACAACTGGTTTGTGTAATAAAATCGCTCTGTCCATTGATATAAGTCGATCACACACGGACAGCCTTTAGAGACTTTGTTTTGTTACATGCACAGAAAAGGAACAAACAACTAATCGGAGCGTTTTGATGACTACCAGCGGCCGTAGACATACAAATAATTCCTCCTCTGCTCCAGTGGGCCGTCGGAGACTACCGCCACCAGGCGACAGTATGGCTCTCACTTTGCCATTCACACAAAAGGCTGTGTAGCACAGAGTCATCTCTTGTGTAAACATGAGAGGACTGATCATGTGAGCGAGAGGTTAATATTGTTTTATAATAGAATAGTGGGGCAAACGAGCAATCGGAGCCTCATTACGACTGCCGACGCCCATGAACATCCACATAATTACTATGCCGATGCGATGCCCTCCTTCTACCCCCCAATGGGCAACCGGCTACTCACAAACCACACAAAATGCGACACTGAAGATGTCACTTTACGGCGGTATTGTGTGAGCGAGAGGTACCCCGGTCGTGCCGGCCCAATTCCGTTGCATTAATTCCGTTGCACCCAATTCAGTAACATGCTCATGCCAGACTAATTACGATGCAATGCAGCATCGCGCTACCTCTTATACCTTCCATAAGAAAGGTGTCGATTAGCTCGTACGAGGGGTATATTTACAGCCTGTCTGTCTGTCGCAATGCTCTCACGTGACAAGTACAGATAGACCTGGCAAAAGCAGCGCGAGACAGGCTGTAGGTTGGAGCTGCGCCTGTGCGGTGCAAGCGGCACCGGTGGGGCCACAGCCTGAGTGGCCTAGTGGCTTACTATAGACCCGTATGTTTGTGTGTGCGTACAATATAAGGCGGCAAACGTGAAGTTGGATTTGGTTAATAACGCGTCTATTCGCATCCCAATAACACAATGTTATTCAGATTTAGGAAGAGTTAGTGCCATGCTACATAGGAGGAGGTGCATGGCCCGTTTGGGGGAGGGCAAGGAGGGCAAAGGAGGCATAGTAATTATGTGGATGTTCATAAGCATCGGTAGTCGTAAAAAGGCTGCGATTTCTCGTTTGCCCCCCTAGTCTATAAAAAAATCTACATTGCTCTGATTAACAAATTCTTATCAAACCCCCCCCCGCTCTTTGCGCTGCCGGACTCTCTCAAACTTTTGTGTTGACATTAAGACGGTTGATTGGCAATTTCCACTGTCTAGTGCCTGTACCACAAGCCCTGACGATACTGAATGTGTCAAATGCAATATTACATAAGTAGTATTGCCATTGTAGCCAAACTGAGCCGGCACGAGCTCTGCGCGGAGCGCAGATGGGCCTAAATTCTCGCAGAGAGACGATTCACCCAGACCGGAGCACCGTACGTCGCCATGCTCCGACAGACAACGGACTACAGCTGGCTGTAGGCGGCGCTGGGTCCTCCGAGGATCGGGAGGAATCTGCCCAGCGCACTCGCCGCCTTCACGACCTTCGGTCCCAACATAGCGAAGTGTGGGCCGAAGGTCTACCCTCCGTCAAGGCTGAGCCCCAGGTACTTGATGTGGGGGCTCAACCTGACCCTCTCCTCACCGATCTGCAGAGCGGCCCCCTGTGCGGGCCCTCCGCGGCCGGTACCGCGGAAGAGGAGGGCTTCGGACTTGTCTAGTCTGACCCGAAGCCCTTACTCTATGCGGCTGATCACGAGGTCTAGACCGACCTGTTCCAGCCGAGCCGCCTCCTTGTATGTATCTCCCCGAGCATACATGTCATCTGCTACGCGGATATGCGCGTAGCAGATGACTCTCACTGACTGAAAGTTTCACCAAACACAAATTTGGTGTAAACAAATAGCGGGAATCAAATCCGTACATGTCCAACACAAAGAAAACACCACCAAGAGACGCAGAACAACACAAAAACAAAAAAGACGCCACAAGCAAGTCACCTATACACACCCCTGCCCCGGGACCGCACGGTCAACCAGGACCAGTCTATATCGATGACTTACTTATTTTTCTAAAAACACGAATATCTCGGCAACCCGACTTCGCACCAGAAAAAATCCAGTACCAAGAAATCCGCCTTTTCAACGCCTCTCGATAGCCGCCACACACTATTGCCCCAATCTTCAGCTTACGCCTGGTACCAGAAAAACAGTGTCCCTCAAAAGTTTAACCTAACCTTGACAGTTTTAAAAAAACTCGACAGAGTTCAGAGATGAAGAATTTTCACTAAACTTTATTAATTTTAAAGAGATTTATTTGAAAAAATGTATGGTGCTCACTCTGCACGTTATGTTAAAACATCTGCATTTCTTTAGCTATGCAAAAAGGTATAACTCTTGCTATTGAACACACAGAACGTGGACCAACACAACAATTAATGTAAGAAAGGTAGGTTTTTGGTTTTAGGTTAAGGTTGGTCGAAAGCTTAAAAAAAATTATAATTCATGTTCCACGTGGCCCCCACCGTTTCATGTTCCACGTGCCCCCCACCATTTCATGTTCCACGTGGCCCCCATCGTTTCATATTCCACGTGGCCCCCACCGTTTCATGTTCCACGTGGCCCCCACCATTTCATGTTCCACGTGGCCCCCACCATTTCATGTTCCACGTGGCCCCCACCGTTTCATGTTTAGCTACACCTGTTACAGTTTGAAACCAAATCCGTGTAATCGATTATGATGGTAGCTACCATCATAATCGATTTAAGTAGTTTTGTTACCAAACACACACACACACATACATCTCGCTGGGCCGTACTCTCGAATGATGTGTGGCCTTGAACTTATGAGTTCAATGGTTACAAAAATATAAAAAATGAAGTGCGAGGCGGAGTCGTAAGCTTTTGGTTCCGTATCCATGCCACCGGAAGATACCCACGAACATAACAGCTTATAAAAGTTACAAATGGTATCCTTCTATGTTATAATATAAATTATAATGTTTCTGTTTTTTAATTTTCCTATTCATGATGATATCATTTCCTCATTTTCCTTTTATCTAAACGTCTCGATTATAGATACCTTTTGGTTTTCTTGATAGACGCATGAATAGACGGACAATTTAAAAATAAATATAGTACAGGAGGAGAAACGAGAAATCGGAGCGTTTTTACGACTACCCATGATAATTAGCATAATTTCTATGTCGATGCGTTGCTCTCCTCTTTCACCTCCCCCAATGGGCCACCGAGTACAAAAGGGGTCGGTTTTTTATTTCAGTTCCGGAACCCTGATGAATACTTCGCGAGCGAGAGCTCGTAGCGATCATAATCATATAAATGGCTTGATTAAGTCTGTTTATCCGTTGTCGACCTGTTGGGGGACGCCGAGCTTCATCTTCTATATACAATTCTTGTGTCACAGAGTCAGTTAACTGCCTCCTCCGAAACGGTTTTACCGATTCATACCAAATTTTATATGCATACTCGGTAGGTCTGAAAATCAACTACTATCTATGATACGCCTAAGTGATAAGAGCTGTTCACCCAACCCAGTGAAACACCGTTTGCCGTGTCAGTTAGTTTTATATAAATATTTGAGGCATCGAAGTTTTCGCACATGGCAGGATGAAGGGTTTCTGTTTAACTGGATGTTTTCCTCGGTTTAACTGGCAAAACTAACGCCACGAGGGTGGTTGAAAGTTTGTACAAAACAACTGAAACTTTATTTTTTTCATATTTCATCATATTTTTTTGAAGTTATACTTCATTTGGCTCGTTACGGACATATGATGAGTGTCACGACAAAACCAGACCCTTTTTATAGAATATAATCTTAATAGGGTGGCTATCGAGAAATCCTTTGAGCCTTCTTACGACTACCGACGCCCATGAACATCCACATAATTAATATGTAGATAAGTTTTTTGTCTGCTCTATCCCTCTCTAACGAGGGGGTCAGCTCACGCTAGGCAGCTAAAGTTCCCAAATTTGCATCCGCTATTCCGTTCCTCTAGAGAAAAGTCAGTCAGTGAATCCGGACAATATCACTTTCTACTATTCTTTATTTTTTTACAGTATAGGGGGACAAACGGGTCGGAGCCTTTTCCTACGACTACCGACGCCCGTGAACGTCAACATAATTGCTATGAGTTACCTTCCTTTGCACTCACCCCAATGGGCGACTACTATTTTACTAGTATAATGAACTAGCATAACCCTGCAGTTTTATCTGCGTAACTCCAGTCCTGCTAGTCGTAGCGTCATGGTATATTGCGTCCAGCCGCCCTCACTAGGACTACACAAATCAAAAATACTTTTTCAATACGGGCCAGTACCAGCCAGTACTGTATACTGTATTTTTTATATATAATACACCACTACCGCACTCGGAAACGCCTGCTGTCCCTCTCTGGCCGGAAGGTGAGGGAGAGATAGTGTCGTCCCGCTTACACCCCAGCCCTCTCGTCCTTGTTCGGAACGCGGTCCGGAATAATTGTTATTCCGTGCCGTGTTTAGAACTCGGACGAAGCCAACGAGCTTTTTGTATACATATAGTCTGGTATATAAGAGGAGACCTAGACCCAACAGGTCCGAAGCCGCACCGCGCGACATACTCCCCGACCTTTCTTCAAAAAGGCAGTGAACAGCGAGTCCGACGGAGGACCTACCAACAACGAGAAGATGCCACGGAAGAAGGCTGAACGGGTGATCGTGAGGAGGCCCCTGTTCCCTTCTGAAGAGGAGAGGAAGGAGTTCCTAGCGCAGCTGGAGGAGCTACGCCCGCAGAAGCGCGCGGCGTCCTCGCCCGCCGAAGGACCCTCCAAGCTGGGAAATTAGGTGCGTCCGCTGTGGTGGGGTCCATGCGGTAGGGGACTGCCCGCTGCCGAGAGGAGCCACCCCGACCTGCGCCAATTGCAAGGGCCCTCACACGGTCAATGACCGGAGGTGTAAGGCCTTCCTTAGGGAGGCCAGAGCCCGAGGCATGGTCATCCAAAAGCCCGCTGTGCAGGGAGACCAGTTTACACTGGTCCCTCACGGCCGACACCGCGCCGCACCTGTGCCCGCGGCTTCGTTGCGGAGGGAGGGACAGGTCGAGTACGGCCCAGGCCCATCCCTTGCCGCCCCGGCCAACGACCCCAAACCCAGGCAGGTGAAGACGGCCAAGCCTAAAAGGAGGAGCACTCGTAAGATGAAGCCCCAAGCGGCCACCCTCCGCAGCAGGAGACCACCGTGTCCGCAGTGCGCCGAGTACCCTCACAGGCTAGGGACCCGGAACACGCACGCTCACAAACACGCGCACCTACTCACCCCATAGTACAGACACCAATCCCTTCACCACGGACATCAGTCCACCCACCTTCGCGGGAACCGAGGCGCTCGGAGATGGAGCAGCGTCGGCGCGAAGAGCCCAGGGTCCACGTTGACGATCTCAGGGATTGAATCCGGGAGATCGTCAGTCCGGGGGATGGATCGTGACGAACTCAGGGTAGCTTACTGGAACCCCGGAGGTATAGGAGGCAAGAGCGACAGTCTCCGGCTACTCGCTCAGCAGTATGACTTACACGTCATCCTGCTGGGCGAGACTTGGCTGG
>JAFELO010000500.1:11241-28140 GCA_017140195.1 Eumaeus atala
TTGTCTAATTTATCTAAATAAAAAAAGAACGTGTACCTATTGGAACACAAAAAAACAATAGAACACATTGAAAACGTAAAATTGTCTACAGCATAAAAAAAAATTTATGTACAGTACTAAACAGTTGATTAAAACGCGCATCTAATAGCTAATAATAATATGTTATGTAAAGAAGATAAAAGTGTCAGGCAAAGTGAAAAATCGCTTTTTACTACAGCCCATCTATCTAATAAACCTAATATTGGTTCGATACGCGTTCAAGAGGCGTAAAATAACGACCCCACCCTCCTTGAGGAGGCAAGTTTCACCAGCCGAATTAGACCTCAGCCATTTTATGGTCCCCCACTCACGAGGTGATTTAAAAGAGTTTTTAGTGCTGGATGAGTTCGTCTAGAATGTGACATTACTATACATTTGTATTAAATGTAAAACTGTGTATTAGTTTATATTGTTGCTTTGTCTACATATCACAATATTACATCTGTAAATAGTAATAATGTAAAGTGGTCAAGTTTGTATGTTTGTAGTGGGTAATCATCGGAGATGGGAATCCAATTATGAACATTTTTTCAAACTGCACCATTCAGGAGCAATATAGGCTTATATTTTAATATTATTGAACATCTTATAGCTTAGAAATTCGAAACGAATCCATAAGGCAGAGAATTAAAATATTCGATATCACGCGACGAACAGGCTCGCTGAAGTGGCATTGGGCTGGTCACACACTCAGAAGAACCGATGGCAGATGGGGCAGTATGGTTCTGGAGTGGAGGCCGCGTTTAGGAAAATGAAGTGTTAGTCGATCGTTCACCAGATGGGAAGACGATCTCCTTGCAGTAGCCGGTCCGAGATGGATACGAGTAGCAGGAGATCGGTCGTCTCGGCGTTCATTGAGAGAGGCCCATGTCTGGCAGTGGACCGATAAAGGCTGATAATGATGATTATTATGATGTTATATCTTTAACGTACGATGGAGTGGGCACGGCTTAGCTAGTTTTACATTAAGCTTGTGAAATACTCATGTATGTATATGCATACACTAGCACCTTTTTGGAAACCTAAAGAGTACTGAAACAAATAGCACAGGGAAGTAGTAGACAATCGTGACAGAAAGTCTTAACTGCCTTTTTACCCAGGAGATAGTTGTAGGTGAAAGTTTACGCAACTACGATAATAGTCGTAGTGAAGTGTAAAGAAAATTTGAAATGCTACATAGCAGTCTAATTGGACCGGCACGGACCGGATCCTTCCTCTCGCTCACATGATATCGCGGCTAAGTGACAGCTATGCTGTGGCATTTCGTACGATTTGTGAGTTTCCGGTGGCCCCTTTCGAGGAACGGAAGGAGGGCAATACGACTCCATAACAGTTGCGCTAATGTCTACGGGCGACGGTATCCCTGCTAGCTATATATAATACGATGGTGGATCTAAAAGTTCTGAGCCCGACCAAGAAAATGAAAGAAAAGTGAATCAAAATTTATTTTTATCTTTCGACATAGTCTCCATCCAGTTCAACACACTTCTTCCACCTGACCTGCAACTTGTTTATCCCCTCGAAAAAAATAATTGGTCGGCGAAATAATCGTTTACTGCGACTATCACCTCATATTTGGTCGAAAATTTCGTGCCACCCAAATGTTTTTTTTTTTAATTTGGAAATAAATGATAATCCGAGGGGGCTAAATCCGGCGAATAAGGTGGGTGGGGCAGTAAATCGTAGCCACAATCATGGATTACATACATTGTTTCAACCGAAGTGTGAACACGTGCATTGTCTTTGATGAAACAAAACTTTCTTACGCAACATTCCCGGCCTTTTTTCTTTTATTTCTTCCCGGAGTTTTCGTAAAAGGTTACAATAATAACTAGAATTTATAGTTTGACCTTTCGGTAAATAATCTACAAAAATAATGCCCTTCGCATCCCAAAAAAACAGAAGCCATGACTTTGTTAGTCGACAAAACGACCTTAGCCTTTTTCGGTGTAGGAGAGTCTGATCTTTTCCACTGTTTGGATTGTTGCTTTGATTCAGGAGTATGGTGGTAAACCCAGCTTTCGACCATGGTAACAAACCTAGACAAAAGGTCCTCGGGATCAGTCTCAAAAAGTTCCAAACAATCTCGCGAAATTGTGTATCGAAGTCGTTTTTGTTCAGCTGAAAGCAACCGCGGGACCCAGCGAGCAGAAACCTTATGGAACCCAACTCTTCCGTTATTATGTGTTGCACCCGGCCATAACTAATGTTTGTTATCTCAGCTATCTTACCAATGGTCAAACGTCGGTCACCCAGTACGAGATCACAAATTTTATCGATGTTTTCTTTCGTGGTAGAGGATGTAGGCCTTCCACTCCTAGGATCATCTTTAATGCTCTCACGACCGCGCTTAAACTCAGCTACCTACTTCTAGACACTGGAATACGATGGAGCAGACTCCCCCAAAGTGCTCACCATATCTTTATGGATGTCTTTTGATGATAGGCCTTTTTTATTGAGGTACTTATTGACTGCACGGTGTTCAATTATCTCCATTATTGAAAATTGCGCCAGATTGCTTCAAACAAATAATCACAGAGAATTTATATTGTGCAGTATTGGAATGAAACTGCACACAATAAATCAATATGACACATACTTATAAATGATGGTAGATTTAAAAAGATGTCATAGCTCCATGTACGTTAGGCCACGAACTTTTATATCCACCCTAGTATCATATTAAAAGTCATTGTTTGGCCCAAGGCTGATTTCACAAGGCAAAAGAATGTTGAATAATTTATTACAAAGCGTTAAAACAGGGTTGCATGAGCTGATGACCAAAGATACTCTCCCATTTACATACTGTCGAGAAACTATTCAAATGTTTTCACATCTTAAAACATTCCGTAAGAGGGTTCCGTTTGTTCTTTCTAACTATGCGCTTAATAGTCACAAAAGCAGTTTACGCGTGTGAAGTATTCTCCTTGCACAGTGAATTGTATTTCTCGGAAACAAAACTTACTAACGTCATTCTACTGGCTTTGCTTCTGGAAATTGTAAAGTCTACGACTAACTGAGGTCAGTAGATGATGATGATGACGATAAAATTGTAAAATGAATATTATTTTAGTTAAAGATTATAGAAACCAGAAACAGCCAATAAGATAATCCTAAATGAAATGTAATTATTAATTGGAAAACAAAAAATTGACTAGTTAATTTATATTTCAACATACGCAGTGTCACACACTTTACACTTTATAGAGGCTGAATAGTGAACTGAATAGTCATTTTCATTAATGCAGTAGGGTATTTATTACTCGGTTCTCATCCAAATTAATTAATGAAATTAGTACCTTCTTTACACAAAATATCCTTCAAATTATTGAATGCGTTAATTGCGCTTGAGTCATAAGAGGACTATAATAGGGCAGAGGACGGTACACGCCTGCACCGTACAACACAAATAGACTACTGTCATCATAATATGCTATTTTAGTTCCATTTGCGTTTTCTTTGAAGTGACTTTACATTTTTTTATAACATATTTTTAAGTACTTAGTTAAAAAACATAAGATATATTGCAGTTGACATAAATGTTTTGAGTCCATGAGTGGTGAAAATTACTCACTTGTCAGCCCGTATAATAAATATATTACACTTAATAATGTATCTGTACAGCTATTACCTAAGTATGGCCGTTCAAAGTCATTTTCCCAGGTACGTATCTATTTATCACTTTTCGGTGTATATGACGCAACATGGCATGTAATACAAACCAGATACTCTTTGTGTAATCACAAATAATGTTTGTAGGACAATTCCTATAAACATGCTTCCGTTGTGACATTATAATAAAAATGTAATAACCTACTTAAGTCAATTGTGAAACAAGTGCTTAAAACATATTTCAATAAACACAGTGTCACTAACTGTATATTCTATAAATAGTATGATAAAAAGTCCCTAAAGTCTGTCTGCCTGTATATGATCGTTTTTCTTAAAATGTACTGAACAGATTTTCATGAAATTTTCATCAGTGGATCGAGCGATTCCCGCGCAAGGTTTCATTGTATAATTTTCAATTAGCATAAGACATATCGCTAGTATTAGGACCGTCTATGAGAGCTCTTAACTGTATGTCTGAGCAAACGGTATAACTATGGCTACCTATACGGTTACGCCTATATTTTGTAATTCTCGTGACCGTAGAAGCATTTTTTACAAACTTTTTGCAGCCCCTCTACATTTACCACCTGCTCCATTCGCAGCGGTTCTGTCAAGTGTGTTTTTACTTTTTGAGAGTAACTATTTCAAATATGAAAAAAATCAAATGGCCATTGTTCACGTCAACCACAAAATATCTAACAAGATGTCGATTAGGAATTAACTTGCCATTGAGCCATCACAAAATAACTGCCCATAATTCACTAATCATATACATGTCTTCTCGATATTTCAAAGTACTGTATTATTCCTTATATGGATATGTTTCTCCCAAGCTGACTTAATTGGAAACCTTGTGACAAACCAAACGATACTGTCATTAGTGATTTTTATGTCACAAATAAATAAAGTATTTTTTTTTTCGGAGGGACCTAATACTGGTCGGCGGCTCTAGTCCAGCCTCAACAGTTCGACTGACTACGAAGACGTTTTTGTCTTCAGGTTTAGGGAGACGATAGGGGGACAGACCCCCTCTTTTCCCGCAGATGAGAAGAGATGTACCGGGTTGATTGTGGGCGTACCCTATGGTAATTATTTTTGGGACCGAAAGGGGGAAGCGGTCCCCCTACCCACTCTAGTGAGACGGCGCGCGCACCATGCCGTTTTAGTCGCGGTGTCGTGGATAAGGATAATTGAGCTCGTTTAATGTTTGGCTTTTAGGCTCGCCCCCCCCCCCCTCTGACGGAGGGGGTCGATTTGCGCTACGAATCGGCGAAAGCCTTATTTATTATTAGAGCTCTCTAGAGTCGCGTTATTTTATTTCTATCAATCTAAGCTCTCGACTTACGGATTCGAACCCGGGCTCGTTTCCGTAAGCGGTGTGTGAGTTTGACATTCTGTCAGTCATATGTTATATCTGTGTCACTATATGTAAGACTTCATCGCTCGACCGGTACGAGCGGTGTACATCGTATTGGTTCTAGCAGGAAAAATGCGTTTACGCGCAATTCAGCCGACCCAAGGGGGCCGGAAGTGTGTGACGTGCTCAGGTCGTGAAGCAATAGCTACTACCGACTAAAAACTGCTATCCGTTAGTTGACCCTATTGGCATTTTACAGCGGGAGCGTGTCTTGGTGTTTCTTTGTTTGTGTTCTTGGACGGACTTAGCTACTGCTATCGCGATCGCGTCGTCGGCGTCGTGCAATACGTGATTCGGCCGACGGTAACGGGAGTCGGTTAATAACGTCGGGTCGTATTCCGACGTTTGAACGATTAATTTATTTTTTTGTGATTAAGGGCACGGTCAAAGAACTTTTAAGACAGCTCTTTGAAGTGTCCTTTTATCGAGGTCAATTGAAAGTCACAATGTAGGTCGATGTTTCGGAAATACCACGGGCATCCAGTAGCCATGGGTAAGTATCTATTTTGCATTTTCTGTAATCGTTCTATTTGGGTAGGGGATATGTGCGCGAATGCTGCACTGCAATACGACAAGATCGGTCGAATGCATGTAATATACAAAGTGAAATAAAGTATATTATAAATGCTGACTTTATATATAATTAGAATTTCACTTATTAAAAAAATTACCTTCACGCCTATTATCCCCGAAGAGGTAGGCAGAGGTGTGCTAGTACATCCACAACTCGTAGATATATTAGAACACCCACGATTAGCCAAGGTACTGAGGCCCATGATGTCATAGGCGACAAGCCTATGGCTTAGTAAATAGGTATATTTCAATAGACAGATTACACGTCAAAAGGAATTTATAAATAATTATAATTACTGAATGTTACCTTCATTAATTACAGTTATTTGCAAATTCAGAGTTATTTTAACATTTTTTTTCACAGCTCATTTAGTGAAATACACGAGGTAAGCTTAAGCAGATCTACTATCTGCTTAAGCTTACCTCGTGTATTTCACGTTTTACTTGAATCATTAATTAATTGTTAATTATTCACTTCATTGTTACGTGCTTCAACTTGATATTGTGTTCAATTCAACATGATCTAAATAAGTAATGATATTATGGCAGAATAAGTAATGATACGTTCTCGCATTATAGGCAGCCGTCTCGTTTGTGAATCTATGTCGTAAATATAGATGACAGTTCTGGTGTAGGTGATCGTAATCTTAAATTATGAGTTCAATACACAATTCATTTACATATTTTATCGAATGTCAAAGCAGTTACATCTGCTACACGAGCCCAACGTGTCCTGCGTACTAATTTGTTTGCACAAACATACGAAAAAGTACCAACAATTGAACGTTAGTTGTATATGAAAATTATTTTTTCATATACGAAAAATATGAAATTATGTATGAAAAGAAATAATACTATGTAGTGTCGTACTTCACGTAAACAAAGGTTTTACGCCACTGATAACATTTAGAAAACTCCTTTCACAAAATTTTTTTTATTTATTATAGCGGGGGGACTATCGTGCATTCGGGACTTCTTTAATGACTACCGACGCCCATAAATATTCACAGCAGGTGCACTGTCCTCCATTTCACCTCCCCTCTAATAGATCGCCACCGGCTACTCACAAACCACACAAAACGCGGCTGCGAAACTACCACTTTACAGCGGTAATATGTAAACTCTTAACTCTCAAACTACACGTATCTTTCAGTAGCTTTGCGGCGGTATCGTGTGGGCATGAGCTATTCGGGCCGCCCAATTCTGCTGCAATGAAGCAGAGCACTGCCTCTTACTAAACGCAAATATAACAAAAAATCCATGAAAATATAGACAGCGTCTCTAAGAGAATGATGTGGGGTCATTGTGAAAATATTTCACGAATACCGCTGGTTGAAAACGGTTCAACAAAGAGCTAAAATTAAATTTACGCCTCTGCAAAGAAAAAACTAGTTACAAGAGGAAATTGGCGGAGACAGTGACAAATTGTATCCGCAAGAGCAAGGTATTCCATCTCACTCTAACATACCTTTGATTGTATTTTTATTTCAACTATCAAATTCTCTGTATGCTACATGTTATTAACAACTTTTTCAGTTCAATTAAAATAATTACAAACCTGTGTAGTTTAGCTGTTGAGCATCCCAGGCTTGCCGCACTGCAGGGTAAGTGGGCTGGCACGACAGAGTATGTCTTGCTCACGTGATACTGCCACAAAGCGACAGATAGACTCGTGCGTTTAGAAACTCTCTGGTGGCCCATTGGAGAACACAATAGGTATTTAGATTTAGTTTCCTTCTTCTGCTTTAATCAATATTATTCTTAATTGATTATCGTGGTTTTGGCACTCTGTTCGCTCTGCTTGCCCTATAAGGGTTGTTATCATGGAAGTTGGTTCTCTCTTTTGGTTTATATCAACCAAATCTCAGAAATACATCCTATATTAGTGAAAAATACTTACCTGCCTCCGTCGACAGAGACGAGGTAGGAAGGGTTCCTGGGGCATTCCGGCCCAGATTATAATAGTTAACTGGATATTCTAACATTTCAATGGGGATGTTTCTCTCCCATTTGCGGGAGAGAGGGAGTCAGTGCATCTTTGCAAACCAAGCCTAGCCTCGTCACCCGACGAGCACAATCTGTGTGATGCATTCAAAGCTGTTCTCAAAACTGTCTACCTGTATACGCCAGCGACATACCGCGACACCCCAGCGTCCAGCTGGCGATGTTCGCGGATGACACCGCACTGTACATTAGATACCTCCTCAACTACGGAGCCAAACTACTCCAAAAAGCCGTCACCGAACTCGGTGAATGGTTCTTAAAATGGAGAATAGAGGTTAATGCGGAGAAGAGTAAGTCCATACTCTTCTCACTAAACCACCCCTCGTATAGACGAGGTAACATGCCACCCATCCTGCTCTACGGTAACGAGATACCTAGAGCAGAGACGGTGAAATACTTGGGAGTGACTTTCGATAGGTCGATGAGCTTCAAGAATCACATAGATAACGTTCTGAAAAAGGCACGATATGTCCTTTTTAAACTTTATCCTCTCATAAACAAAAAGAGCAAAATGGCGTATAGACATAAGCTCACTTTGTATATTACATGCATTCGACCGATCTTGTCGTATTGCAGTGCAGCATTCGCGCACATATCCCCTACCCAAATAGAACGATTACAGAAAATGCAAAATAGATACTTACGCATGGCTACTGGATGCCCGTGGTATTTCCGAAACATCGACATACATTGATTTTTGATTGACATGATCGATAAAAGGACATTTCAAAGAGCTGTCTCGAAAGTTATTTGACCGTGCCCTTAATCACAAAAATAAATTAATAAAATTTGATTTTACTTATATAATTAGAGGTTAATAACGTCGGAATACGACCCAACGTTATTAACCGACTCCCGTTACCGTCGGCCGAAGCACATATTGCACGACGCTGACGACGCGATCGCGATAGCAGTAGCTAAGTCCGTCCTAGAACATAAACAAAGAGACACCAAGACACGCTCCCGCTGTAAAATGCCAATAGGGCCAACTAACGGATAGCAGTTTTTAGTCGGTAGTAGCTTTCGCTTCACGACCTGAGCCCGACACACACTTCAGGCCCCCTTGGGTCGGCTGGATGGTGCGTAAATGTATTTGTCCTGCTAGAACCAATAGGATACACACCGCTCGTACCGGTCGAGCGATGAAATCTTACATATAGTGACACAGTTATAACATATGATTGACAGAATGTCAAACTCACACACCGCTTACGGAAACGAGCCCGGGTTCGAATCCGTAAGTTGAGAGCTTAGATTGATAGAAATAAAATAACGCGACTCCAGAGAGCTCTAATTATAAATAAATTAAGAACACGGCTTTTGCCAATTTGTAGCGCAAATCGACCCCCTCCGTCAGAGGGGGCGGAAAGAGAGGAGGCCGGCCTCCTCAGATAAGCCAAACATTAAACGAGCTTAATAATCCTTATCCACGACACCGCAACTAAAACGGTATCGTGCGCGCGCCGTCCCACTAGAGTCGGTACCAAAAATAATTACTATAGGGTATGCCCACAATCAACCCGGTACATCTCTTCCCATCTGCGGGAAAAGAGGAGGGTCTGCCCCCCTATCGTCTCCCTAAACCTGAAGACAAGTCTTCGTAGTCAGTCGAACTGTTGAGGCTGGATTACCGCCAACCAGCATTAGGTCCCTCCGAAAAAAAAAGTGTACCTGTATGCGATACCTTTCTTCAATATCCACTGAGGGGATGTTCATGCTGTGCACCAAAAAAGATACCAAGTATTATTCACGGGCGGAACCGGGACTGAACGCTACTTTTGAATAAAACCATTTTAATGACCAGTATAATTAAATGACGGTCGATTGAGTTTAAAATTAAAATAAACATATAACCACACACCGATAACTCTAGAACATTCTGTATTAAAGTCATTAAATCGCGTAAGAGATTTATACTAGAATAATTACATTACCCTCGTATCAAGTTCCAGCCAGCGTAAGAAATTAATGAAGCGGAATAATTTAAGAATCAAAGTAATCTTTTTTGATAATGTTATTTCAAGTTCATAACGTTGTTTCGTGTTTGTTTCATACGAATAATTATATTATACAAAACATGATACAAAATGGGGACGTATTTTTTAAATAATATATCCGCTTTTGTTCTGTGTCTGTCTATCTCGCTTTTCTTATGGTACAGGTGGGCAAACGATCAATCCGAGCCTTTTTACGACTACCGATGCCCATGAATATCCGCGTTATTATGCCAATGCGTTGCTCCCCTTTCCTCTTCACCCCAATGGGCCACCGGCGACTCACAAACCACGCGATATCGGAGATGACAATTTACGCCATATGGAGGACGGTAACCTCCCCATCCGTGCCTCGTACGAAATAAACTAAAAATGAGGCAAAATATGTGTGGGGGGGGGGCTATACATATTTTGCCTCATTTTTAGAGTTCCTTGTCTGATAGGAAAAACGAATAGGTTTCAAGCTGAAGTTCACGTCGAATACTAAGATATCTTGAAGCACAGAGAATATATAATAAGTCTTCTAAGTCAATGCATCCCAAAAATGCAACCGTTCCTAAGCGTATTTTCTATGGGATCACACTAAAATTATAGCGTATAGGGTACTTACAGTTGATCTAGAATCAAAATATTTGGCAAGAAGTAAGAATATTTACAGTACGAACATTTGAATAGATCGGAATGCCCTTCTACGCGTTCCAGAGAGCAAACTCTCGATAGACATAAGGACAAACAATTTTAAAAATATATCATGCTCATATTTCCCGTTTAGTACTGAACCCTCGGTTAGCGACTCGCACATGGCTGTCTTTATATGTAGCTTACTAGGTTACTTTTAAAAATATAACAATCTTAAAATTTGATTTTGGAATCCCCTAATTTTTAAAGGTTGTCTCTCAAGGCTGCTTTGGAAGTGGAAAAATGCGTATTTCGCTCCCACATGGCGAACTTTTATATCCCTGCTTTTAATCGCCATCCTAATTGACCGTGTTGGGAAAAGTTCTTAATTACATTATACCAAAAAAATTGCGCAATATTTCCATATTAAATTTCAAACCTGTGTGTATAATTAGCGTAAGGAATTATCCTTATGCTAAATGTACTCATGTAGGTATGTTCAAACCTGTGTGTTTGAAATGATTACATTAGCGCTATATATGCCTTAGCAGCTCCTTCCTGGGGCCCCGAGCCTTTTTTTAATCCAGAACTTTGACAGCACTTTTAAAACATAAAGGGACAAACGAACAACTGTTAAAGGTGACTACAGACGCCCATTAACATCCGCATGGTTAAATGTAGTACCTACCTCTTAATAAAATATATTCTGTTTATATTTTTTTTACAAAGTGTTGTATTTAATAACAAATGTAATTTTTTCTTATGTGAACTATCATATGTGAAGTGAAAATCAATTCTTAAATATTAGAGACATTTACGTGAATATTACACTACAAGAAAATTTCTTTTACGGATTTTATCGTTAAATTATAGCGACCTTGGTCACGGGCGGACCGAGACATCAGTTGCTCTGATGTCAAAAATTATTAAAAGTACCCAGGAAACATAATTATTTAATTGTTCCAATTAACTCAAACAGTACTATTCTAAACACTTGAATAAATAAGTAAACTTTATATCCTTTCTTCACAATTATTTATTTAGCAATTTACTATTTAGTACCGGTTTCGACTTATCATCATCAGGTCAAAACCGGTCGTGAATGTAAATTGAAAAAGAAATAATTGTGGAAACAGTATGTGAATTTTATTTATTTATTCGTGTTTACATGAATTCCCATCAAGAAGTGACAATACATTCAATCAAGTTATTATGTATGTTTTTTTTTTTTTTGTTGTATTTATCACTGTAACCCAAGCAGTATTAAGCTAAGCGAGGGTCTACTGAAATAATAAAATACACCTAATGACCCCATAAGCAAAAAAAGCTTGATCATGATGACAACAACATAATGGCTTTTTATGTATTTATATCTTGAACACAATTTGCCCGGTTCACGTTTAAATAACTAATGTGAACTGACCGAAATATATTTTAAAGTGTCGTTATAGCCAAATGCATATTGCAATAGATTTTGATACACAAATTTCGTTGGATTTAGATTCAAACCTGTATGCGGCACAAAAAGCGGGAATGTCGATAATTTGACTATATAATCCATTATTATTTAACATTAGCTTCTCAATGTTGGTAACATTGTTGTCGGAAATGTGTTTTTGTGTAAATTAGATTTATAAAATGATCCAAACTCATCTGCCAAAAAACATTTTTTGTGGTTTTTAATTTATACAATACACCGACTGAGCCATATCGGTCTATAAGAGATTCTTGGAAGAAAGATGGATGAGAAGTCTGAGTATATAGTAAAATGATGATAGCGTATATATGAATATATTATATCATGTATGTGTATTTTTACGCACATCACCCAAAAACAACTGAAATAAATTCAAGACGATATCCGCAATTGTTTTAGTTTCCCTCCACCTGTCTCGTCTCTTGCGGATATAATTAAGCAGCGTTAGAGTTAGAGGCCTGCTTGTTGTTTTATATAAAATATTCCTAACCTAAAAACTGGCACAAGCGTCGTTAACACGTGTGAAAACTTACTTTAGCACACCACTCGTACCGAAGCGGCAGGCAGAAGCTAGTGGGACTTATAATTACAGTTACGTCTCCGTCGAGATGGAAGAGTGGAGCGGTCCACAAAACAATTAAAGTTTTGCTTACCCTACTAATTTTGCAGTATGTGTACATCCATATTATTTGAGTTTAGGCATATTTTACTTTACTCGATGTGACGAGAAAATATATTATTACAGTTTGTTTATTTCTTAAGAAATTTTTTGAGGCACGCAGTGAAAAAATAACATCATTATTATTGTCAGCCCTTATCAGTCCACTGCTTGACGTAGGCCTCTTTCAATGAACGCCAAGACGACCGACCTCCTGCTACTCGCATCCGTCCCGGACCGGCTACTGCACGGAGATCGTCTTCCCACCTCATAAAAACCATTCTCTCATTGAAATAAGAGTGTAATTTAGACCTCACGACCAAAAAAATACATACGAAATGGAATTGACATAAAGATAGAGAGAGAAAGAAAATGTGTGCTCGCTTATATCTCTCTCTCTCTCTCTCTCTCTCTCTCTCTCTCTCTCTTTTGTGTCTACAGTAATATACAAAACGAAACTCTGTAACTTTTTATCTTCACTAGCTTATACTTCCCTCTCAACTAACGTGTAATTATGTCTTTCTAACTTCACTAACTTAGATCGTCCTGTCTGGAGCCGTTGGACTAATTTTTGTAACACTCTCGTCATTCCCCTGTCAACATTCCAAGTCAAGTGTGCGCAGAGTATTTTTTTTTAAACAGTGGTAACCATAGCTAGATATAGGTCATGTTTATATTTCTATTATATATAATAGAAGAATACGTAATCGTAATTTGACCGCAAATAGCCAACAAAGACGCGTAATGATTACGCTAATAGATCACGCTGGGCGGTTTGAAGCGAAGAAATGAGGCGATGAGCCTTCACAGATCATTGGGTCTGCAACTAGCTCTGTTGTGGAAGACGTAACAGACGCCGTGTAGGTACACGTGTCTGGCATCGCTCCCTATTTCCTCATTAATTCTAACTAATGCCCCTACAAGCTGTCACAGTCACATTTTGTGCTCAGGGCTACAATAATAAAAACGGAAATATGCCTGTACTTTGTCTTTTTTTAAGAGATAAAGGTCAAACGATCAGGTGGGTAGTGACTACCGCCACCCCAATAGACATTTGCAAAACCCTCAAATCCTTCAAACGCGTCGCCGGCCTTTCATTTTTTTTCTTTTAAAGCATGAGAAGGCGAACTAACAATCGGAGACCTTTGATGACTACCGACGCACATGGACATTCGTATGATAGTTACGTAGATGCGTTGCCCTCCTGTCATCCCCCTCCCCCAAATGTCTCTGGTGTAACAAGCGGACAAGCACGTTACCAACTAAAACAGTCAGTCGTCAACTGCTAAATAAAAAAATAAATGTTGACATTAACTTGTGGAAATTCCTGAACTAATTATAGCAGGTGCGGGAATCTTCTGCAGTCACAATTTAGGAGAAATAAGTAATAGTTTGCACGCTGCGCTAATACGGATTAGCAAACTTGGTATGACTTAGAACTATTCGTGTTACTGCAGCTTTCCGTGCAGAATATTCTAGAAACTTTGCTGTGAAAAGTGTTGACGTCTAACTATACCCCTCGGTTTTACCTGTTTACCTCCAACTCGCGTCGCAGCGTGATTGTATATAGCCTGTAACCAACCTCATGAATGTAGCTTTTATGAACAAAAATTTGTGATTAAACATTGTAAATATTAATGTGTGGAGACCCCCGCGGGTACCATCTCGCCAGCGCTCTTGCGGAGATGATTATTTCGGACTTGAACCGGCCGAAACCACGCGGTGTTCCTTCACAGTAAGTGCCACAGGGCCCAGGTATATCACCACCACTATCTGCGGCCTGCTTCAGCTAGGGCGTCGGACAGCCCAACCCAGCACCTGGTTCATGGAGTGCAGAGAGTATTAGCACTCTCCCATGCCTCTTACGGGATGGGAGAGTGCTAATACTCTCTCGCAACCTTTCGTAAGTCTATTTTGTTAACATCACTGCGTCACAGAAGGCCACGGCAGCACACCATGCGTTTAGAATTATGGTCCAGGCTATGAGCCAAAGTTATCACTTTATATTTTATCATGGCCTGGACCAGAGTTCCTAATGTAGAGGCGGTATTGGGTGATAAGCCTCTCTTATGCGATTCCAAAGCAGGGAGTTAAAAACATTGGCGATGTCGAGAAATACCCTCACTACCACTGCACCCTGTAAGATAACTTTTTCCCCAAGGCCTCTTATGTGTATTATCGACGGCAGATCGTCTCCGGAGGAAACCAAATTGATTATCCGCCTGTTCCGGCCCCACGTGCGACTAATAACCAACTAGGCGGTTCGCAATTATGCGCTCAAATAGCTTGCACACCTCGTCAAGCAGTACAATGGGCCGGCATGCAGATGGTGAATCTGTCGGACTTCCCTCCTTTCGTATTAAAACCTTCCACAGCTTCGTAAACTGGCCCCTTTCGAGGCATGCGTTAAATAGCACAATTAGCCAGGGCCTATAAGCTTCGTTAGGGGCCTAAACCCACGCTCGGAATGGAACGTCATCAGGTCCTGGAGCGTTTTTTTTTTTTGCTTTCCGTCGGAAGATCGCTACACTTATTCGGCCTCTGTCACCACAGGAACGTCGATCACGTCGTCACACCAGGCAACCGAAGTGGAGCCATTGGTGGTGGTGTGTATCCCACCGTTCTAGGAGAAAATAGAGATATAAGGACTCTAGCATTTGTGGCTGGAGGCTTCGAGTCAGGGGAGGGCTCCACGCTCGGGCTCCTCTCACCAAGAGGTGTGACCGTCCCCATGGAACACTTTCCAGCTCATTAAAATTTCCTGACGGGTCTCTCTTTTCACCCGCCTTACCGCAGCGTGAAGGGCACTTTTAGCGACCCTGCTATACGCATGGAACTCCATTTCCGTAGCAATCCAGCATATCTGGCGTCTTACAAAACCAAACTTGATTCTAGGCATCGACGCACATACATTTGACATGGCCACGCGAGACCATTGTGCTTCTACATCTGCGCCGATGGGCTTATCGAGAGCTGGGCCTGTATTATGAAGGCTTCTAGAAGGACCTCTAGATTCATGCGTCATTTATTCAGAAATCAGCCTGGTCAGTGCAGGATGTAGATAGGGAGACATCTAACAGGATTCACCGGTGATTGGAGTGTATCTCTATCTCTTCATTCACACACCAACCACTGACTCGTTGTACCAGCGAAGAGGTCATCATGGCACATCTACAATCGAATTTCTTATCCTGGGCCGTACGCATGTGCAAAATAATCCCCTGTTTAATAGGTAAATAGCAAAAGTCCAGTTTTCCAAATTTCACGCGAAGCCAAGCCTCAGACCAAGCATTGAAATCCCCAAGGCCAGTCAGCCAATTTTTGAACCGGTGGATATCTACGGTCGGTGAGACGTAAGTTAGCCACTACGACAACCTCTTCAACTGTTACTTAGACACCTCCTAAACTGCTACGATCCTTAGCAAGGATTGTTAGGGGTGAGAAACCAGTGGCAGTATTTCCAACTACCGCCACTTATCCATCCAGGTCCGTCACCCAGAAATTAGAGGTTGGGACCCGATATGGATCAGAGAAAGCTGTGACAGTAATTGACCATTCTGCTATACTTTCAAGCAAAAGATCACAAGCAGTGGTTCTGATTCATCTGCAGAGATATGGGTCCATTATTGCACCTCTATTTCCGCATACCGCCGCTAGCTAGGGCGGTCCTTCGTGCTCTGAGTTTGCTCTTTACTTCTTCTTTTTTTATGGCTTAACCCGGGGCTTAGGACCGTTAGCGGTTTATAATTTATAAATCATGCTCAACCAATTCTGCTCACTTGGCGGGCTTGGAGACGTACACTTCATTCACCCATTCTTATGACTCTCGCAGCTTAGCAGCTAGATCATCAGCCTCATGACCATTGGAAGCACCGGCAATCTTTAGGAGGCGGGCGCCAGTACGGGAGGGTCTGACCGGTACACCATCGATTTCGAATGCTTTGCTATACGAATGTTCTGCATGACCTCAGTCTAATTTACGCCTTTCTGTAGCCTCTGTAGTCAGCTTTATGACGACAATTGTGCAGACGGAGTATGCGGATTTTCTTCGGCGAGTTGTGAGCCATGTCATTTTCTTTGCCTGTTTACTGCCTTCTTGCTCCTTTTACTATTCGTCTGGCATCCTAGCGTAGAGCCTTCCTTTCCCTTTGGAGGAGGACCACGCTGTTACAAATCGCGGTGCTTCCTTAATTTCATCTCCACAAGTGGGAGCACAATCGCTTGTATCACTAGTGGGACAAGTGCTTGGCTCCTGTTCTTGATGCACGGCCACTCCTAGCAATTGTCCGACCTCGACCACGTCCACGTTTCCCGGCGGATACCGTATATGAGCAGGTATATCTTCTTCGCTGGATGGCGCGGAATCTAGCGCCGAATGACTTCGCCCTGGGCCGCGGTAGCAAGAACGCCTACCTTGCACCGGTCGGCTATCCGCTGACGACTGACTCGGACTCAGATATATTTTCCAAATTGGCGTGCTCTGCGTTAGTGATAGGTGGAGTGAACA
>JAFELO010000500.1:28279-41118 GCA_017140195.1 Eumaeus atala
TGTTTCCATTGCCGCCTTTCTATGTTGTTTTGTGTTTTTTCCAGTTTTTTTTTTTGTTTTTCTTTTTTATATGTATATGTATAAATGTGAGCATGTGTGGATGTCTATGTATGCATGGAGGGTGGGTTGATGCGAGTGTATACATCAGCACGTGATGTGTAATATATGTAACATTCTAAATACCGAGCTTCACTCGGCACACCCTTCAGCGAGCGCCAAACGGAAGAGGCAAAAGGTAATTTTTATAGTGGTAATCTTTCACATAGCACCTCGCTCTCGTGGTCCGAGGCGCTACCGTTCCTGAAGTCGAGTCAAGATATACACGTCTATGGTCTAACTGACGGTAACTGGTGCTACTGTTATCCGTCCCTAATGGCTCACAAATCCGGGCTGAGACTCGTAGTCAGCTCTAGAGCAGAGCAGACTCAGCCACAGCACCCTCAGTAGTCCTGTCTTGTCAGACCACTCACAGCAAGCCTATCCGGTACACAACTGACATAGCCCTACGGATCCTTGTACACAAGCCCCCCCCCACGGCAAGGTAAGGTCAGTTAGGGGGGATAGATTGTAGACCTGTTTTTTTATAAGTAAGGAGTGAAACCGCGGGATATATTGTAGCATGGGTGATGCGCAGGAGATTGCTTAGTAATGCTAAAGTAAGAGTATAAGAGTATGATAAGCCACGGAGAAGCTTGACGACTTGCAAGGATTTTAGTATTTTTTGCAAGCCGCTCTTCAACTTTTTTAAATCAGGCATAACCCGCCACACTTTTCCATCGCTGCTACTCCTGTGTCTCCATGAGCGATACCCTTTGATATGATCACAGTGAGCCCGAGGGAATGCCAAAAACTGCCTTGTAACCCTCAAAGAATTTATCAGAAAATAATAGGAGGAGTTTGAAGAGTTTCCAGTTTCCCTAGCCAATCAAAGCGGAGACAGTACGGGATTTCGATGACTTAAGCAGTCGAAAAAGAGGCGGAAGTCAGGTGAAACCTGATAGCAGCCATTTTTCAAGGTAGCCTATGCACCACATCTTCTAAAACTATTGTAATGCAGCGATGGTGTAAACTAATTTAAGCATTTACTGCAGCATTAACGTTTTAGTGCTGCAGTAAATGCTTAAAATCTTAATAAAATATGCAAAAAAGCTCACCCATAACAATATCCCCATTAACAAGTATAGCTTGACTTAGTAATCGATAAAGGCCGGACTGGTATCTAAAAGTACCTTAATTAAAATATAATATTCCACTATTATACCAGACATTAATCTACCAAGCGTGAGAGGTTGTTGTATTTAGTTAATTATAATTTTTATTTGTTAATTAATGAAGTACCGCGGAAACAGTCCACGCAGACAGCTAATTCCATTTTTGCCCCGGTTGGCAATTATTTTAAGTCCGTCTGCTTATTAATTAGCACTTTTTACACGTTATGTTCGTTTAAGTAAAATAAACACTAAGCGGGACATTTTTCTCGGAATTTTTACTGTTAGTATTAAAAGTTATAGTATATAAGAGTTAGCTACTGCCACAGCTGATGTGTTAATGAAATAAGATGCGTCAAAGGGAGATATAAGTTAAATTATAGTCATTCCTTATTGAGTAAATAAATATATTCCGAGAAAAAGAAGTATTCTCTTCTCCCTCTCTAATACAATACCGTTGCGTTGCTCCTTTAAGAATAAGGGACAAATAATCACTTACCGACGTCCACTTACGCAGGAGCAGGAGTGGACGGCGTGTTCATTGTTTCGCAACTCCTTACATGGAGCAAATCCCGGGAGGTGCATGGAAATTTTCTCGCCAGTTCTGTTCCCCGACGTGAAATTTGTTTACTTGTTTCTTGTACTGTTTGGAAACAAACCACTAATTGGTGACTACCGACGGCCATAAATCTCAGAAACCTAAGGTTATGCTGCCCCCATCAGACTATATGGACGCGAAAACTGCCCGAAACGCGACATCACGGCTTTTCATTCACGCAGATGTATATTTTTTAGTAGGGGAAGTTCTATTTGCAGTGCGGTCAAATGAAGCCGCCAGAACCGGAAAGTATTTTTCATTTATTTCTTTTGATATGCGATATAAGATCTCATGACCGAATCAGCCACGTCTAATCTATAAACGGTGCTTTTAACAAAATTATTGCATTTTATCTGAAATGAAGCTTCCGTTTTAGATATTTTACAAGAATTTTGTTGCTGCAGTCAAAAGTGACTGGAGTAATTATAGTAAATAACTTAAGCTATATGATTGTGGGGGCGTTTGCACAGCTTCCTAGCGAAGTGTCCATTAGTTATTCGATACATTACTCTTTACTATTAAATGAATATTTCATATTACTTTGCGGAATCTGTGAAACCGAAATTTGTAATATATTTCATAAATTCCGAATAGTTTGATCAGTACTTCAATGTAAAACCGTCTCTAAAACATCTAGATACATCTATACATATACCAAGTCCCTAAAAGCTTCCGGTCGGTGTATGGTATTTTTCTCAAAATCTACTGAAGGGATTTTCATGTAGTTTCACATATTTATTGAACAATTCCTAAAGAAAGTTTTCGCGGACAATTTATAAAGGTATCAAGCACCTGTTATTCACGAGCGAAGCTGGGGTGGATCACAAGTTATGATTCATGAAAATTATTTTTATTGTGAAAAATAATGTCAGGTTTATATCGCTATCAGTTGCGAGATGACCGCAAAGCATGACACATCAAAGAACAGCAATTAAGAGAAAAGTAAGAGTTAAAGACTAGAACTGTAATAAAACGTGTACTGGCTTAATGTGTGTAAGTACTTCCAAAATATTTAGGAGTATATGCTTACTAAACAAAAAATATTTAGGAGTATATACTTACTAAACAAAAAATCTGTTTCATAATATATATCATAATAATAGCTTAATATTATTATTTAGGAGTATATGCTTACTAAACAAAAAATCTGTTTCATAATATATATCATAATAATAGCTTAATATTATTATTTAGGAGTATATAATTACTAAACAAAAAATCTGTTTCATAATATTTATCATAATAATAGCTTAATATTATTATTTAGGAGTATATACTTACTAAACAAAAAATCTGTTTCATAATATTTATCATAATAATAGCTTAATATTATTATTTAGGAGTACATACTTACTAAACAAAAAATCTGTTCATAATATATATCATAATAATAGCTTAATATTATTATGAAGTAGGTGAAATCCCTTCATAACGAGTTTCAAAGCCGCGTCTCTAAAATACAAGAGTTTATGTAAATTCTGCATAAATAACGTATCGAACAAACTTCTGAATAGGTCGACATACCTATCCTTTGTTTCATTCCTGTCAGATTTTATCTATTTATAATAAATATAATAAGAAACCTTTGCTTTGAGCCATTTGTCCGTAGCGTTTTCTTTATCCCAGCATATTATAGAAATACCATAAACGGGACGAAGAGATCTGGGTTCAATCCTGACTTCTGTATCTCATTACATTCGAAATGTAACGTTGATTTGAAATATATTCCTTCTATTAAAGCTTTGTGTCAATCGCATGGATGGAAGACAGTAATATTCGTAGTCGCATTTTGTTTCTTATGTCTGCGAAATATTCAGCCATTTTGAGGGATTATAAGTTGTGTCGTTATACAGTAGAAAACGGCCACGGCGTGGATATAGAAAACCAACTTCTCGTCGAGCGGGTGACTTTCTACTGGTATTCGGAACAAGATTGTGTGTATTAAAACGGCACACAAACCCGCGAGTCATGTTTTTTAGGTAAGGAACATTAAATTTTCAAAATTGATTGTCCCGTTTTGGTCCTATTGGATCACGTTGCATTTTAGGCGAATTGGGCCAGAAACACCGTGGTTGTACCTCTCGATTACATGACACGTCTGTGAAGTGACAGCTGTGTTGTCACACCTCGTAAGGTTTGAGAGTATTTGGCAGTCCTCCGCAGGGGAAATGGGTGACACGTGTACATAACCTCTATACTGATATGTAAGGGCGTTGGTGGTCTCAAAAAGGCTCCGACTGTTCATATACATCTTTATGCTAGCAGACTAATCGTCATTGTTTGCATGTTGCTATTCACTTCTCTTTATCACCACTAAAGTGATATCACAACACATTAATGTAATAAGTGCGAAAGTCGGTTTGTCAGTGCCGAGCGTGGTGTATAAACCGATTTTAGTAAAGAACACTATTATTTTGATGGTATTGTACCCATTGGTATTGCAATACATGAGTTCTTTTTTTTAGAAAGTCAGCTTCGAAAGTATTATAATGAGACGTGGCTGTTTGTATAAAACTCATGTAGATGATATGCAAATGAGTCCACGGATATAACTAGTAAGCTAGTTATAAATATTACTAAGGTTGTTTGAAGATCTTAAGATAAGCAAAGTGAATAAAAGTCGGAAAGAATAAAACAGGAGTGTAGCACTCCTGTTTTATTCACCTGCAATATAGCCTACGGAAAATGGCAATGTTTCTAGCCATTCGCGTAATCAAATAATAATGAGCGGGTCGGTTTACGGAGAAAATATCTTCTTCCATCTAGACCTCGGGATAAAATAACATTAAAGAAATATAAAAAAACGTTAAGAAGGTTCATAAGTATTCACTTTCTATTAAGTTTCTTGCGTACATTAGGGAAGGTCTCAAAGTGTATATTTCTTTTGAGCATTTTATATTTTTACTTTAACTTTACCAGTATTTACTGAATAATAACATTATGCATTACTTAGATTTTATATTTTAATATTATATTTATATGTCATGATTGTATAAAAATGCATATTTAAATTTACTTGATATCACAATATGCAGCAATGAAGGTCGTTGTAACTACTGCGGTTTCGATGCGGCACCGGCACAAAATTTATGTATCACCAAGCCTGCAAACCTTGCTACCCGGTGACTATAAACCCGCGTAGTTTTTCTATAGCACGCTTTCCATTGCCGGAATATACTAAAATTGGATGAATACGTTCCGTACATGCGCGGCGTGGTAGAGCAAGCAGCATCCATATTTATGAAATAATATCGGTCGGCTTTAAATCCTTAGAGGGCTAGCCCTCGCTTAAATATTAAATTCCGTAAGAATTTTAAATTAGAACATTAGGCGCGGCGTCTCGGCAGTATTTAATATTAATAACGCTATCCAAGCGGACTTGGGAGAAGGCTAAAAACAATGAATTTTTAATAGTTACTTTGCGACGCCCAATTAATGTAATGAGGTAGCAAGTTTTAGTCCACCCTAGGGGCTGTTGCAAATTACAGTTAATTCAACGTTAGATTCTCCGCCGATTGTTCTGTTCGGGGCTTCGCAATTTGTATCGATAAGTATTAAGAAAATTGCGTTCGGTTAATTAAATAAATTATTCGAATCTATCATTCTGTTGCACAAATGTCAAGATATTTACATAGTCTGTCTTTGTGATGACAACTGTGACAGCTGATACCTGTTATAGACACATAAAATGTCATGCCTCTGGGCCATGTAATAAAGAAACCTTGTGTGTGTACCTCTGTGATGAGTTATAGCTTGTCATCATACACGTGATACTTTTCACCTAGAGTCCATCACCAACAATGGTCACACCCTCCATGTCATCCTGACGTAACACATCAACACATATAAGTTTATAACACATTCTAATAATATGAATCCGAAACTTTGTACATATGATTTTATTTTTATACGCAAAAGGACTTAGGCAAAATTAAGCCCGGCTATTTATTATTTGGAAAGACATAAAAATTGGGATAGCTTTTACACGGGCGAATCGAACACAGCTAGTAATAAGAGTAAAAATGTACTCTCAATGTCTCGTTAAACACAGAGTTGATTTGTATTCATCCCATGCTAAGACGTTAATGATTAGCTGTTTCAGTCTTTTTGTATTTACCTGTCCATAGCAACGGTAGGGGTGTTTGGTGCACTCATTTAGATACTGTCATCACTTTACTGAGCTTACTCCGGCTAAGATAGTAAGATACACGTGGTTTTGCTCAAGTCTGTTCCGATAAATTCTTACACGATCAATGTTTGCTCGCATTTGTGAATAAAAAACCGGTTAAGTGTGAGTGCACACAGTGGGTTCTGTACTAACGAGAGTTACGAGCGTTGTGTATTTGTAAAGCCCGTTTGTCCATATGTACGTCTGTCAAGACCTTTTTTCAGGAAACGCGTGGAAGTATCAAGCTGGAAAAGGTGTTGACATACGTACATACGTGCAGACAGACGTGCAATAACATCATCAAGAGTGACTGATAGGGGTTCCATTTGTTTTCTTTTAAAGTACGGAACAATTAAAATGTATGTTATTAATAAATATATCTATACAAATGTATAGATAGTTTTCACCAAAATTTCGGGTGAAATTAGTGAAAACTGACATAAAGGGGTTCTTATGTCTCATTTTCGCGATCATATAATGCATATATTTTGCGTAACAGTAATCTACATTTGTTCACAGTTTAAAATGTGTTTACGTAACATTTCCCTTTAGATTCGTGACATTAAAATAATATAATATCAGATATCATTGTATAAAACAATTATTATAATCTACTATATTATCTATTCTGTTTGTATCAACCAAAGATCGTAATTAATTCTAATGAAGATAATACGACCTAGACTGGTTAGTATTTTAGCCGTTGTCTATTTACCCTCCGACACTAATCGCAGAGTTGGGTGCAATCATAATTATAATTATCTTGACAGCGGGCCCAGCTCGTTTGTCATAGTAATAAATTGTTTTTCTCTTGTATCAACCATTTCACGTAATTTGTCCATGTCATATATCCCGCATCCTGTCACTGGGGTGGTTTTGACTAGACACAATATCGTTGAGACATCGCGTCTAACTTACAATAACCCACACCCATAAAACGAGACAAATTCCATGATTCTAATGTTCTGCACTGTCGGCATTTAAAGCTGTGAAGAAGTGGGTTTTAATTCTTATGGTTTAATTCTTATGGAATTACGCGCGTAATGCGATTATCATCGATACGAAATACAATCGATGTCTATGGTTGAGACGCCATTAGACTTGCGCAAAGAAAACGTCTTGACGAATCATGATAGTGTTGAATGATATACTGACAGAACTCTTTTACTTAACCACCGACACTGGTTTTACACCCGCTAACAAATTTATGTCTCGTAAATGTAATACCGAGCGACAGAACTGCCTGCTAAAAGCTATAATTTAATATTATATTAAACAAAAATTCCTCATGACGCAAGCCGTGGGTGCCAGAAAGCTACCAATAAAATGACGATAATAAGTAGAATATTTAAAGCAAAAGTCGTGTCATAACGTGGCGGTTACTCTTAAGCGGCTTTGAGCATTAAATTTCAGGAATTTCCGAGCATTATTGACCTAATTAAAATTTTCTACTTAGCGTCGGCCGCAAAAATGGTTTAATCTTCTTTTCCTACACTCAATAGTTACCTTATCCGTTGCAATTGCCGCATGCTGCGTACGTTTTGTATAGAATCATGGCTGAATATATATAAAAGATTGTTATATAGATGTTAAGATATTGTAAGTGTTTTGTTAAAATGTTTCCAGGATTGAAGTCAAAAAAATATCGTCCGTTTTTTAAAGCATAGAAAAAATTAAGGGGTAAACTAGCAAAATAGAAGTCGAAGCTATGTGGTGACTACTACCGTTGTACAAACGCGTCGTACTTTACGGCGACGGGAGAGCGAGAGGTACCTCCCCCGTCGTCCCGGCCCAATTCCGCTGCAATGTAGCATGGCACTACCTCTTACTAAACCTTAACTTGATACCTTTCCGTTCGTGCCTGTCTGACTCACTTATAATACAGTCCTGATATTATCTCCTACAAAATTTGAAATAACATAATATTTCTAGACAATAGGTTAATTATTAGCACATGAGGTACAAACTATGAACGTCAAGTCAGCCCCTGGAATTCTAATAAATAATCCCTCCGTTAACGCTTAAATCGATTGATAAAGCATCACGCAAAGTGACTAACAACTCGAATAATTTTTTCAATACATTCTAACTAATTACAACAGGTATTTGTACTTTTGAAACAAACTAGTGTAAGTGGTACGTATAATTTTATATTATAATTGTCTAAACCAATAATTAAATTGAAATTGGTCTACCACGTAGAACATAAATTGATAATATCTAATTCTAGCACCAGCCCGCGGTTTCACCCGCGTAACTCCGGTCGCAGCGTCGCATATGGCCTAGCCTTCCTCGATAAATGGACTATTAACACAGAACTAAATATTTCTTCAAATCTGTCCAGTATCTGCTGAGACTATCGCGTTAAAACAAAAAACTCTTCTTCATCATCATCATTATCAGCACTGATCAATCAACTGCTGGACATAAGCCTCTTTGTCAAGACGACCGATCTCCTACTACTCGTATCCATCCCGGACCAAGTACTGCACGGAGATCGTCTTCGCCAAAAACTCTTCAGTTTTATATTATTAGTATTTAATATTATAAAGAGCAAAAATGTGTTTTTGGATTTTGATAACAGAACAACTACCAGGCTAATTTTCCACCTTTTTCCTAAGCAGCTTTAATCTTTAAGGTTACAGTAAATGTCTATCTCTGAATAACTTTATTGAGTAGAGTAATATTAGTAACTACATATATGGGGTAGATCGAAGACAAAATGTGTGTTATAATTCCTGTATTTTTCTACGCAAATTGCACAAAAACAACTAATGTATTTTTCAAAGTTCCGTTGCTGAAAACTTGTAAACTGGGGCAAGTTTCATCTTAATACGCCACTCAGAACGTGGTACTTAAACATGCTTTATCGTTCAACGCGTACGAAGTCACGGGATAAAACTATTTTCAAACATACCAACTTGATCGACACATAACTCGGTTAGGATAAAAAAAAAGCTTAAATGTTATATTTCGTTATCCACTCAAGAGCGGCACTGGCCAGGTAGAGAGGGATTAGAATTTTCCTTTGTACTTTGCCGTGAACGTGGATCTATTGTATTTTGCTTTATTAAAAGGAAAACAAACAAAAATTTGGGGGCTTATGCGACATCGCCCCAGGCTGATATATATTGCGAGCGTACCTTTGTAACGTCACCGAACGATTAGGGATGGGAAACATAAGCCAGGCAATGATGTTTTCAGAACGTAGATTAATTAATTAATGTATGTACTGTCTGTAGACGGTACGCATAAAAGACCTATTCCATCCAATTTATTAAACAAAAAAAACATGCTAACATTTCAAAATATGCTATCGTCTGTAGTAAATAACATTTACATTCGTGCCATGTAAGTACTTCATTGTGACATATTTGCTAAATAATTGTTTATTCATTAAATGGAATAGTTAGTATCTCATACACCATATTAAATCTAATTTACGACACCGTTTATTTACGACACCGTTTATTTACGACACCGTTTATTTTAATTCCGATCAACGAAGAAAAACGAAGTGCTCAGAGTATACAATGTCGACGGTGCATTTTGTTTTGTTGCCATTATTTATAGATACTAATTTGACAGCGCCACTCAGTTATCAGCTAATATTTTATACTTCTAGAATTATTTCTACTAGAATTTAAAATAAAGTTTCGAATTTTTTATCAATACATTAGTAATAGAAGG
This sequence comes from Eumaeus atala, assembly GCA_017140195.1. Taxonomy (NCBI): domain Eukaryota; kingdom Metazoa; phylum Arthropoda; class Insecta; order Lepidoptera; family Lycaenidae; genus Eumaeus; species Eumaeus atala. The sequence goes on from JAFELO010000500.1 coordinate 37,944, forward strand.
AACTAAACACACATCCGGAAAAAAAGGCCACGATTTACAACAGTAAGCAATTCTTTTCTGCGGACTGTCTATTGAACCAATTCAACAACAACAACAACAACAACAGACCATACAGAATAAATTGAAAAAAAAAATAGAAAAGATTATTTTATTAGATGAGCGTTCATCATTGACCGCCATTATCAGCCCTTTTCGATCCACTGCTGGACATAGGCCTCACTTAATGAACGCCAAGACGGCCGACCGCCTCGATTCGACACCATTTCGTACTCCCCTTCGCATAAAGTCCCCCATATCAACATTGAAGTGGGCCTTACAAGTATAATGCCTTTGAGACATCGGAATCTGTCGAGGTTGGTGCGTATACTTGTATCACTTTAAGGCCATACCTCTTATTGAGTTTAAGTATGAGATACGCCACCCTACCCGACACACTACAGATTTCGGCGATGTTGCCCACGAGGGACTTATCCACGAGGAATCCCACGCCGCCTCGTGATGGAGTGTCGCCTCCCCTTAAGTGGAATAGGTGACCGGTTCGCAGAGTTATGGTGTCCTCGCCTTGTCTTCGGACTTCATATAACCCCAGAACGTGCCATTGGATTTTTCCCAGTTCCGACTCCAGCTGAACCAAGTGGTTATCTAGTCCGAGCGTTCGTCCGTCATACGTGGCCAGGTCAAGTCGGTGGTAGCGATCCGTAGCCCGGAGATTCTTAGCACTCTTGTTCCACCGTTACCTTGGCCATGGCCAGGACTAGTGGAACTACCGAGAACTGGCGGCCGAATTCTACTGCCGTCGTCCATTAGAGGTTAGTGCTCATAATTGCCACGTTGAGCAGGCGGGTTGCCAATCTCAGATTAGGTTTCGCCGATTGATGGTACCGCTATCACACGGCGCGAGCGCCGTCCGGGGTTCCCGTCTATTTCACTGTCGCTAAGAAACGGACGGGACACCAAACGACTGAAGCTTCTTTGTTGTTAAGTCACTAGTGCCCTTTGACGACTCTTACGTCGCCCTCGGCTTGGCTTGAGAGTAAGGGTATTCTTAGGCCGCCCCCACATAGATGAGCGTTAATACTAATTTATTTAATATCTAATGGATTATAAAGCAATTTAACGCGCATCTCTGCTCATGAGGAACTCATTTCACGAGAGTAAATGGCTGTCCTGCGGCGAATGTTCAGAAATACACCCAAAAGGGTTGCTTTGTTTAGATACGACTTGAATATTTCAAGGTAGGCATTTTAGAGCCAATTTGTTCACTAATGGTATAATTATTGATTATTCCTCTGAATCATTCCAATTTCCTTAATTGTGACATATGCTTAAATAACTTTGCTACTATGGTGTCGTACCAAAGTTGTATTAATAAAAAAAAACCTGGTTATATGTGAGTCGGTTGAAGGACGATATGACTATTCGTGATAAAGGTTATTTTATTAATCTGTCAAAGTATCGCCCGATGGAGTGAAGGACACGATATGTGAAGCTCTCCCGGTCTTGAGTTTAACCGGGAGAGCTTCACCGGGAGTGTCATAGTCATGTTCCGAATGGGCGGACCTTATGGTCCGCCCATTCGGAACATGACTATGACACGGCACGTTACTAAGAAGTTACATTCTTTCGTGCACTCAATTAGCGTTATTAATTAGCATGTTGTTACCACGTCAAAAATTTATAATATTTATTGTTATTTTATTTTTTTAAAGATTAGGGGGGTAAACGAGCAATTGGAGCCCTTTTACGACCACCGACGCCCACGCACATCCACATAATTACTATGCCGATACGATGCCGTCCTTCCTCCCCGCCAATGGGCCACCAGCTAAAAAAACGAGACACTGAAGATGTCACTTTGCGGCGGTATTATGTGCCCGCTCCATTCTGTTGCATAGGAGGTAGTGTCAAGCACTATACATGACACTACCTCCTCCTATGCAGCATGGCACTATATCTTCCCTAAAATTAAATAAAATATTGTAATTAATTTCAATTGCATTTATATCTTTGTACAATAATACAGTATGCTTTTTATTTATATACTGCCAATATAAATATGGTTTAAATTAATTCAAATAATAATGTTTAATGGCTTAAATTGGTTATTTAATTACTTTAATATCCTGTTAAGTCACACGTCTTTACTAATAATATAAAACTATATATTACCTATAGGGTAGTTTGTTTGTTTGTTCAAATAAATAGGAAATTACTGATGCAAAAAATATTACAAATTCCTCATATATTTTTAGAATGTTTACGTTTTTTTATCGCTAAGTTGATGTTCAACCGTTAATCATTTCCAGCCTTGAACACCTTGGACCTCAATTGGTTATATATTTGGCCATGCGTTAAAGAGATGGAGGGGTCAAAGGGAACAAGCCCATAAGCTTGGTAAAGTTACATATAAAAATTAACAACGTTGCTACTCATACACAGAGAACCTTTGTTAATAATGTTTATAAAAATGACATCATCATCATCATCATTATCGGCCCCAATCGGTCCACTGCCGGACATAGGCCTGTTTCAATGTGCGCCATCCTGCTACTGGCATCCATCCCGGACCGGCTACTGTACGGAGATCGTCTTCCCACCTGGTGAACGGTCGACCAACACTTCGTTTTCCCAAACGCGGCCTCCACTCCAGAACCTTACTGGCCCATCTGCCGTCTGTTCTTCTGAGTGTGTGACCAGCCCATTGCCACTTCAGCGTACTTATTCGTCGCCTGATATCGGACACTTTAGTTCTCTGCCTTATGACTTCGCTACGAATTCTGTCGGACAGAGAAACACCCAACATATCATATTCGATAGCCCGTAAAGCTACCGCAAACTTGCGGTCCAGTCCTAAATTAAGAGACCGTGTTTCGGCCTCGCAGCTCATCACGGGGGGAACGCATTGGTTGAAGACTTCTGTATTGTAAAAATGGCGTGTATTACACATATTATAACATACATATATAATACATTTGCAAAGATAATAACATACCCTTTCATAAACATATTGATTGAAATATTATGGAACCAGAAATACCATACCAGCTCCGAAAATGCGATAAATTCATTTCGTATAGAGCACATTTACACTAAATGAAATCTAATTTAATAAACATTGGTGTGGTTTTGATATCCTGAAATGCTTGAGCTTAGTGATGCTTTGTTGTGGTTGAGC
>JAFELO010000500.1:41200-54318 GCA_017140195.1 Eumaeus atala
CCGTTTTTAAATTAGTGTGTCAGTCGAGTATTTCGAAAGACTTCAAATTTCTTAGTCGAAATAAAACGATAAAAAATAAAGATTTTACAAAAAAAAATCAAAATTTTATAGACATAGGTATAAAGATGTAAAGCAACAGAAGGTTATTCAAATTCTTAAAAATACTCATTGTACTTTGCTAGTAAATTACGAAAACGTTCCTACTGCAATGAAGCATGGCACTACCTCATACTAAAAGATGTACCTATTTTACGAGGTCTAATCTATGAGGGAGTCATATTATATGAATTATTGATCGCTCAGAGGTCGAAATCTATGCGTAACTATAACAAAATCATATCTCTTAGTTGTGCCTTTTTAATAGTTATGTATTACATCTTTTTAAGATTAAACGTCGTAAGTCATAACATGTTTGACAGTGTCATAAATTGTCCATTACAGAAGTTTTAACATCAGGAGTACAACTATTGTAGGTAACGTTTTACTTCATAAAAATAATAAAATGTAATGCATATTATGTAAAAATATTAGCGTTCGACACTTCTACTACATATAAGTTATAAATGTGCCAGATTTCATACTCCACCGTCCGCGCAACTTTTGTAAAAAGGGTCCAAAACTTTTGCGTCACGTATTAATATAATGATGATACGAGAGGAGGTAACGGGAGTTGATCTCGTTCTATGTTCTGAATCTAATTACGAGTACTTTAATCAAGTTAATCAATATACATATTGTACCCTAAGTGGTCTCGGAAGTGTTTAATCGGTCGTTTGCAACCGATCAATTACTAAAGTTACGCAACGCGCACTGAAGACGGTAAGATAGATTACTTTTGAGAAATTTAAAGGCGAGCGTCTTCACAGCTTCTGAGATAGAATAAAGTTAGTTCTAGTTGTCACTTAAGTGTGTAAGCCCTTAAGTGACTGCGGCTGGAAAACTCGCATTTCAAGTTGACCGCTGACTTGTTCACTGTTAGGTTATTGTTATACCAAGTGTCTTTTTAGCAGTAGTATGCGTAAAAATGTATCAGCTAATTTAAAAGATTTGATTTGATTGATAGCATATTATTAAATTCTTTGAAAAAGGAATTAAACTTATGTGATGATGTATTGTCATTATTATAATAGTTTTAAGTGTGGTGTGATAAGAGCGGCGTCGCGTGCATTGCAGCCAGGTGGTATAAAATATTTATTTTTAACAAAAAGTAACCTATATCCTTTTTTATACCTCTACAAATATGTGTACAAAGCCTCAGGATAATCGGTAGAGTGGCCATGAAGCATTACGAACAGATTTACATACACACATTTTATACAGTTAATTTCTTGCCACGTGTGTCTCTTATAATCTAAAATAAATATAGCCTTTATTTATATTTAGACCTAATAACATATATATGTTAAATGTAATCAAAATCGTTGAAGTGGCTACGATTTCCATCGCGGACAAATATTAACATGAGATTTTTTATAAATATTATATAGATATGTTGGGATTATACAATTATTTACGAGTTAATTAAATAGGTTTTTCTAAACTTCGCTTTAAATTGTGCTCCAACATGTCACTGTAGTCTATAGCAATATTTACATCTACCTAACTCGCCGAGTCCCAACTGATATATTGATGTCTTAAGTTTACGCGAATGTTAGACATCACAGTAAAACTACTTTTACGGATATTATCGCGGTTTATTAAATTATTTATGTAGCCCGACATTTCAGATGCTTTACAGCAACCGTGGTCACGGGTGGACTGAGATGACAGATGTCCTGATGCAACAAGTTTTTGAAAGTACCCGAAGAATTCTAATTTTTAATATAATAAAAATAAATAATTTAATAAACCGCGATAAAATCCGTAAAAGTAGTTTTACTGTAATCCCAACTGATAATTATATATAGTTCGATGAACTGCTATGGCGTACGCAATAGCAACGCCGGCTGTAGTAGGTCCATCCGGAAAAAAAGTGGCAACTATTGTTGACACAATAATATTCTTTCATAAAAATAAAAGCATTCTCATGTATCGGCATTAACTATTTTCGAACCAACTTTCGTAAGCTGGTCGGTGTATTAGTATTTCTTCCAATGATTTATAGCATAAATATTTATAACACTTTTGCACACGGCTCGCATTAATCTTTATACATTTTATGTCAAGATATGTAAGGTGTGTGCAGTCATACCTTGACATAAAATATATATTATCTATTTATAAGTCCGTGGAAATACTTTAAAAGATGAACGTGAGCTGTGTGGAAGAGTATTATATGAAAATATAAATAAAAACGCTTATAAATATTTGTAACAAATACAGATACACCGAAAATTGAAAATCGAATGATATTATTGAAAGTGTGAGAGAAAAAGGTAACAACACAACTTCCTTTGCCTATAATTTCTTGGTAACTCTGTTGACAAATAATTTTATTACACTTTGTGCCAAAAGGTTGACACGAGTAGTAGTAAAATTAATTGTCAACAATAAAATGTTGTCTGATGAGTTATATATTTAAATGTAATTTAATTAAAATAAAAGGACCAATCAATTTTATGGTAAAAAATCATTTTTGTGACAATTATAAAAATAAAATGACAAAGTGTATTAATTATCATTTTATTACTTATTAGAATAATGTTTACCATTATAAAGCAGTCCTAAGATCTTCCTGCACTTCAGAATTTTAACACCTATAGAAGACCCTAACGACAGCCAGCTATTTGACAAAGGTTTCTTATAAAATTTGTACGTCACTTATAACCAATAAAATTGGTTTTAAGGAACATGTAAACAATCCTTACATCATCGTTATTATCAGTCCTTAGCGGTCCACTGCTGGACACAGACCTGTTTCAATGAACGCCGAGACGAGCGATCTCCTGCTACTCGCATCCACCCCAGACCGGCTACTGCACGGAGATCGTCTTCCCACATGGTGTACGGTCGACCAAAACTTCGTTTTCCTAAAGGCGGCCTCCACTCCAGAACCTTACTGTCTCATCCGCCTTCTCTTTTTCTGAGTGTGTGACCAGCCCCTTGCCACTTCATCGACATTATTCGTCGTGCGATATCGGATACTTTAGTTCTCCGCCTCATGACTTCGTTACGAATTCTGCCGGACAGTCAAATAATATAATAATGTATAATAATCCTTGTATATTTATGATTAATAATTCCGTGATTCAATTGTATACTCCAGTATCAACCTCATGTTTTACACACTTAACACATTAAATATTTATCTTCTCTTCATACAACAACGATCACATTTAGGGATTGCTAATAACCAAAATAAGTACAACATCTAAAAGTGATATTTGTTTGCAGCTGATCTGGGAAGCTGTGAGGTGGCACTAGGCATGGAGAGTGGTATGATTTCAAATGACTCACTCTCTGCTAGCTCCAGCTATGATATGAGCGTGTCTCCGGTCAGCGCCAGGTAATTTATGTATTATTGTATTGCTTGTAAGAGGCAGTACCATACATGCATATATACATGTAGAGGTAGTGCCATGTATGGTGCCACGGGATTGGGCCGACACGACCGGAGAGGTACCTCTCGCTCATCTGATAACGCCGTATAGAGATCCCTACGGTGGCGTGTTTCGTGCGGTTTGTGAGTAGCCGGTGGCCTATGGGGGCGGGGGTGAAAAGACGGACAACTCATGGGCACAATAATGCTAATATTCACGGCCATCGGTAGTCGTTGAACGGCTCCGATCGCTCGTTTGTCGCTCTATACTATAAAAAAATATAAACAATCATTACGCAATGGAACAAGATAGTCATTAAGAAGTTTAGAACGGCAAATACAACTAAATACATTCGCGCAGGTAAACAGGCCACGTACCGGATTAAAATATGACCATTAACAGTCGGTCCGATAATTTGTTTCTGGTAACATATTAGATTCAGAAACACGGCTAATATTTTTTCTATGTTATAAGACGACAAAACTTATCTTATGTCCTTACTATAGCAATGCGACGCAAAAATCTTACGACCTTTCCTTTCTATAACTACTGCATGCATTCTTCGTTCTTNTATGCATATGTATATACATATTACAAAATAATAATAATATGATATGAAATGACTACTATATGTCTACTAGAATACTAGAACAATTAAATATTGTAAGTATATTAAATGGAATGTAGAGGAAACAAGTTAAGTCTGGGCATTGTGATGCGAAGATGTGTTGTTGTTAGTTATTATGTGTCTTGGGTGATCAATATGTTCACCGTTATGATAGTCAATATGTAACAACTTACAAGTATGAGTTTTGATGTTAATTAAATTGACCCAAAATCGATATAGGGAATTTAAGCGACTATTGTCTTACAACGACAAAGCGTTATGATACGGCAAAGTTGTTACAATAATTGTGAATCCGGCAACCACAAAACGTTCACACTTAGCTCAAACAATTAACAGAGGGTTTCACATTTGGGCTGTAAACCCGCATAAGCCCGACAGGAGACAATAGAGGCGAAAACTCGACGCTCATTTTAGCAATTCAGTAACAGAAAATTAAATTTTCATATGAATTTGGAGCGAATGTAATCCCACAAAGCCTTTAGGATCTTGAACCTCCGAAGATAACAAGACATAAGAAAGGAGGGATATGCTAAGGTTTAATCACCTGAATCACAAATTCAACGGATCAAAAGCAACTTAGCCAGCACTATTATAATTGAAACTTTAGAGATGTTTAAGATATGCTCGCTATAAGATCTCAGATATTCAAATGCCACTCCCAACATAAAATATTCCACACCTTATAGACCAAACTGTAGATTGGCTGAGTTATTTTTTTTTTTCAGTTTAGCCGTCATTTTTTATTCCTTACTTGTTTTTAGGATTATGTTAAAATACATTGGTATTCATATGAGGTTTAAGCGATTATTGACGTCTTTATTATGGTGTTGTGTGTGACTTTTAACAGGATTCGTACTGAGATACGCGGCGGAGCATGGTGTCCAAATGGTCTTATTACACCTGGAAGCCGACAGTATTTAGAAATCGACCTACACGATGAATATCTGATAACCGGCACCGAAACACAGGGACGGTTTGCAAACTCCATTGGGGTCGAGTTCGTGGAACGCTACTCCCTTGAATTCTGGAGAAACTCGCTCAACCGCTGGGTGAAATACAAGGATTTCAACGGAAGCAAAGTGAGTTTAAGTATTTGTTGCTCCGCTTATCCTTTTTCTTAAGAGATAGGGGTAAACGAGCAGGTGGGCAGTGACTACCGCCACCCATAGACATTTGCAGCACTAGGCGTCTTACAGACGTGTGGCCGGCCTTTAAGCTACAGATATGCTCGTTACTTGGAGACCCCCAAGTCGTATCGGATCGGAAATACCAAAGGTTCCACAGTATAGTTGTATGCGGTAAAAAGAGGCGTTTAAACCACACTGTTGTTCACATCAAGGCGATGGACTTGAAACATAGGATTCTGTCGCGATGGCAAATTACTATTCATTCATATTTCATGTTTACCTAAAATATCAGCAATATAACAAAATGTTGTCTGTTCGATTATCCTTTATGGATTTATTAACTTCCCTATATCTTTTAACATGTTAGGGATGTTAAAAATATAGTTAATAGCTGGCAACTTTATTCAGAATTAAAAAAAAGTGAAATAAACAGTATAGAAAATTTTATTAAAAATGTAAAATTATAAAGTAGGTTCGAGGAACTTACGTCGAATCCTAAGTAACTTTCGCACAGTAACACAATTCCGTCAGGTTTGTGTTTATTCCATTCATATGCAATCCCGTTATTTCAGCAGCAAAGCCAGTAAAAATGCCATATGCTTCAATGTAAATTGAAAGTAACACATTTGTATAGAATTTTCATGTTATTGATACAAACAGTATATTTTTAGCTCATCCTCGGGAATGTAAACACATATACGCCAAGAAATACGACGCTGGAGGCTCCGTTTGTTGCGTCCAAAGTACGGTTTTATCCGTATGCGGCTCATGCGAGGACCGCGTGCATGAGAGTGGAACTCTACGGCTGCCGCTGGAAACGTAGGTACAACAGGCGTAAGGTTTCGATAGCTGGTGACGTCCCGGGACTTTCTGCTATGCGCCATGTGCTATCGCGACTTTGTACTTTGCAATTTTGTCATGTTTTGTTGTCATGCTATGCGAATATCTCCACCAATTGGTGGTGATCTAAATGAGTTTATATTCTGTACAGAGGCCCTTGTTGCTTACGCCGCACCGCAAGGCGGAGACATGCAGACTATGACCGGTGGAGCACGATTTGAAGATCTCTCTTACGATGGAATACTACGTGGCGGCAAAATGTCCAACGGGCTTGGACAAGTTACCGATTCGTATCTCGGGCCTAATGATTTCGAGCTGCCCGACCCTTTGGATACAAGAGGTGACGATAAAATAATATATTATACAACATTGATCATGTTCAAACCCATTAATACGTTATTTATTGTCAGGTACCCGTTGGGTCGGCTGGAACAGGTCCATGTTGGCTGACGAGGACCTCAAACTGACGTTCAATTTTACGGAGCCCCGGCTATTTTTCCATGTTGACATTCACACCAACAACATGTTCACTAAAGATGTCCAGGTATTTACATGTTACTAACGTAATAACAAAATACTTGAAATTCTTTAAGGATTATTTTCATTGATTGTCAGAGACCGCGGTCCAGGCGCGGGAGACTTAATACATGCCATAACGTTCATATATGATTTGATTTGTCGTAAAGTTTGAACTAAGATGTAAAACATCCTGAAATTTTTAATCTAAGCCCTCATCACGCTTACCTTACATGAACCTTCCGCATCTCAAGTACAGGCGCTACGGATAGTGAAAATGATTATGTGCGTTATCAGAATCCGATCATTATCATGTATTTTTTTTTTCTCTCACCGTCCAGCTATTCAAAGAAGCAGAAGTGTACTTCTCTCTGGAAGGTGAGAGATGGCAAGAGGATTATATCTCATATGAACCGAAGCAAGACAAAGTTTCCGAGCACGCCCGAAATGTACACATTGACCTAGAAAACCGTACGGCAAAATTTATTGCGATCAAATTTAAATTTCAACACGAATGGATACTGATTAGCGAAGTCACTTTTAAATCAGGTAAGTGACGCTTACAATTAAGTACCTTTGTTACATCAAATGTCTGTTATATCTGGTATTTGATTATTCTGTAATTTTATAAAAAATATTTGTTCTTGTTCAACTATATGACTCTCGTTTTGTTTCCAATATCACATCTTGTTCATCGCGTCCATCGGAGTATATATGAAGAACACTGGTAGTCACAACATTAAATTCCATAACAAATAAACCACACCAAACATACGTACCACATACAAATATATGTGAATAGGATTACATCAGCTTGATCCTAGATATTCAATAGGACCCAGCGAGTCAGATTGTGAATAGGTGAATGGCGGCTGAATATCAAACTCGAAATCAAATACATAATTTACACCGAGATAGTTTAACGGAAGCTTTAATTAAAATGACTATAGTCGGTTTGTTTTAGGTTGGACAGATCGAGCGTTGACACTGGCTATTACTTTAAGACATATAGCAATGCTTAAAAAAAATAGAGAATTGTTAAAGATACGTGCGTTTCTTTGCCATACGCTAGCGACGAGACGTTTAACAACAGTCTGCACTGAAAGCGATAATTATCGAATCGCGGTTTTTGTCTTTACGTGGAGGTCGGTTATGGTACAACGTATCGGCTATAGTAAAGAGGCCAACAAGCAAGGATTATCTGACTTTGGAGTCAAGACAGTACTATGACTATTCGCTATGCTATAATAGATTTAAACCACCATAGTTGTACCATATTGGACGATAACGAGCAATAAGGTCAACTGACGTTCAGATGACTGCTGATGATTATATACATACGAGCAATCAAATTATGCAGATGTATTTGTACCACCTTGACCTAACAGGGACCGCCGGGCCGTTCAAACTCGCAATCTAGAACTTCTGCCAGTATTATGTTAGCGGGAGGTGGCTGCAATCACACTGCACCTTCATAATTACTTATACATATATAGTAATGGGTTTAGACTATGACACTATATACTAAATAATTAGTTCACGGTTTTCTATTATAGTCTCAAACTATCTGGTGGATGTTCAGCACTAAGCACCGCCTAAATGATACTCTTAACTTAGTTAGATTTTGAAATTTCACTAGAATTGATTCGTCACCGCACAAAACGTCAAGCAAGAAAGGTAATTTTCTGGTTCCTGTTAAACTTGTTATTTATTTCATATTATGTTCGTTATAGGCTAATAATTAGCGTAATTGAAACCTGCGAAACCGGCCCTTTGTGTTGTATCAAGAGGCAAATCAAAATCTCGTCACGAATTGTATCGCAGTCTAAACTTATCTTAATAATATATAAAGTAAACTGGAGTAGCCAGTTACTAAAATGAACTATATTATTCTTTGAGTAAAAATGTACTAAGAACTTATTTTCTTTGCAAATTGTTTAGATGAAATTTATAACGTAAATGAGGGTATAACAGTTACAAATTACACAAAGTATAAATAATAATGCAAAGAACAAATCATGTTGAAAGACAATATCCTGCCAATAGGTCTATTATTCCTCATCTGGCTTGCCTTATCTGTACTGACCACTCGCAAGCCTCAGTCCGGATGTTTCACTAATTTTATCTCTCTCTAATTAATCCAGATCTCAGAGAGAAAATAGCTTCTTAAGTGATAAATCAGCGCTCGCTAAATGAAGGAACGGTAATAGACGGGCGTCTTTAATCTTTTATCTCAATTATTAAATATTAATTATATTTAGCTTAAAAGCCCTAAATTAATTATAGCTGGTATTTATACAGTTTCTACCCCATATTTTTCACTGCATTGTTTGGCATTTATTACTTATTACATGCTTCTTTGTTTCTTCCATGTTACCATATACCATGTTCACTCAGTAAACTCACGGTACTACGTATCGCAGCTGACAAACACATTTTGTTTGTTAATGGTTTCCAAATGAACATATAAATATTCCTAAATTTATATTGTAGAGGTCCTGCAAAATGTTTCATATCTAAACAGTTTTGACAAAACAAAATCAATTACTGTACCAGTATTGAATGTTTGTTCAATAGGTGTTCGATACAATTAGTTATAAAATTGAAATGTGAGTTTGCAGTCTTTAAAAAACAAAGTTTAAATTTGGTTCTCTCAAACGTTAGATCGCAACACCCTAATACGAAGCACCTCTAAATCAACATGTACATCTACATGGGGCCCGTATGTAAACTTGGCCCGGAGTCAAATTTACAGCTTTGCATATGGCTGGCACGTGCGCTGTACCGTTTTTTAATCTCCTAATGCCCTTTAATAATTAAATATACTTACTGCATTGAACACCAGTTGGGGTTGCAAAAAATTTTCAATTTCGAATTCTTCCTTTGCGTTTCTATTTTGTAATTAACGATTGGTATAAGGCTACAAACAAAGCATTATTTAATTTAAATTCAATTTAATTTATTCCTATTAATACTTTTTTAAATTTGAAAACTTTTTTAATAATTTAATCAGATAAACATCAAAATTTATTATTTAATTTATAATAATTTGGTACAAATATCGTTGTTTTAACTTTTAGTTGGGTGAACCTACGCCGTCACTAATAAAAATGGGCCAGGCATTTTTTATATGTAGTGAATGCATCTTAAATGCGTTGAACACTTTTAGCATGAACAAAGATCATGGAACTTGCGTCATCGTCACCATAGCGGTTATTTTTTTTTTCATAACATACGTGTACAAACATTTGGTGACAGCCGACACCTATTAATATAAAATTAAATTTCCACTTCTATCAGCAGTCCTTATAGTTGCTCGTTTTTACCTTACTGTGATTATATATATAAGTGAACTTAATAATGTGAAATAATTCTATAACTTATAACCGGAATATATTTCATCAATTTAACTCTTCAGTCAAAGCTATATCTATATAAATGGGGTTCAAACGATATTTGAATAAATATTTTCTTTCCAAGTATTTATATTCGCTCTCTCGTTCCAGTTCACTTCATTCGTTCATTTAATTTGTAGTACGTTTCCAAAATTATTTTTTACAATGCACATTATTATCAATTGCCGTCTTTCGTTTCTACATTATGTTACTAACAAAAAGAACAACTTTAAACACTTTGAGAGGTGGATTTTTAGAAATCATCATTTTATACTTTTATCCAAACAGAAAACTTATCCTTTAATCAAAATTATCCCCAAAAATAACAAAATTTATTAGGCGATTCTTTCGAAAACTTCATCACAAATTTGAGCCGCAATGAATATGTTACATATTTTGTTCAATACACGATTTTGACTTTGACGTTCATCGTGATTAAGATAAGTGTCGTGTAATAATCCTTAATATCGCCATGGGAAGACGATCCGTGCAGTAGCCGGTCTGGGATGGATGCGAGCAGCAGGAGACCGGTCTTCTTGGCGTTCATTGAGAGAGGCTTATGTCCTTCAGTGGACCGTTAAGGGCTGATGATAATGATGCTGATCGCCATTCTACTCATTAACTATCGAGTAGTGTTCCATAATTAGTTAATTATCACACTTAGCAGGGTAGTTACACTAGTTAGTTAGTGTGATGTCCTTTTGATGTTCTAAAGTCTAAAGCAAAATAACTAACAGACCTTGCTTGCTCCGGGACTGTTTGTTCGTTACACTCTCTAATCCCCCTATATTTATTTAACAAGAATATTTTATGACCAACTGCTATTTATTACCTAGCTTTTATGCTCCAACTTGATAACGAGAAGAACAAACGAGAAGATTCACAAAAATATACTTTTATGATTTTCGGCAATTTACTACTCACAACAAACGTTGTTATGCTTAACAGCAACCCTATCCTTAAACTGAAAGACACAAAATGGAGCATATGTGGTATGTAGGGGTTAAACGGATAGACCAAATCGAATGCCAGCGTCTTTGCGGTGGTTCTTAGTCATGTTTTAGCAGTTTGGAGATCAGCTCTATGAATTATTAACCGATAACCATTGGGGAAGATAAGTACACGAGAGGCGGCCCCGCGATGGAAGATGGAGCGTTGGACAGCTTCGTACCCGGTGGGCTGACGACATGGTTAAGGTGGCGCGGTGCCGCTGGATGCGAGTGGCTCGTGACCGTGACCTGTGTCCAGCAGTGGTCGGCGTCCGGCTGATGATGATGATGATGATGATAAGTAATAAAATGAAATAAAAAAAGTATAAAAAGCACCTACATCAAATTAGCTATCTAAAAAATCAGCACCGATTGTCCTGGTGCTGTGACTGGGGCGGATTGTCGCCGCTCCACCGCCACCCGAAGGGTACTGCTCCCCAAGAACCCCAAGGAGGCCCGGGCGTCACTCTGTCGAAGACCTTCTCTATGTCGAGACAGACGCCGACACAGGACGTTTGGGCCCGTCAGGAATTCCTCAACTCTGCTCTTCACTTCCTCGGTGTGTTCACGGGTGACTGCGACCCGGGCTTGTGCGCAATACTGGCCATATTGCTTTGTGCCGGGCAAACCATTAGCCATCCGACTACGACATACGGAATGAAGCTGAGTGAAATTCCGCCAGAACGCGTTTGACGCCATACCATGCAGTAAAGTTAGTCTTATTGAATTGAAGTGGATCATTATCCGCCTCCTTGATACGTTTTACTACGTAATTTTAGCACTCGCGTCGTTACTTGATATGACAACAAAAATGGCGTCGATTGTCGAACACAAGAGGAATAAAAAACTATGCTCAGGTCGGTTCGAAGGTTAGACGAGGGAGCTAAGCTCGATACGAGCTAATGACAATCCAGCTAATCGCTGGCACACCACAAACTAAAACGGCCCTGTTTTTGAATACGGCTAGCCGCAATATTATACGGTGATTTGTACAATACGACTACGATATAGTTGCAATGATAGGCACAGAAAACATAATTATCATCGGACCGGATGGATGGATGGAGATGTTCCAATTACGCGATACGATTATAAAAAAAAATATTATACAAATTAAAATTAAAAACTCCACTTTGTAGGCTTGTATTATTGCGCCTCAGCGAACAATTTCATTCTTTATCATTGTGTGCATAAATTAATCTCTTTTAGTGCTTTCCTTTTCTGAACGTGCGCGATAACGCAGTTATTAAGAAGGACTTAATTATAACAAGAAATAAAAAGTGAGATTTTTTTATCGTATAGGGATATATACTACCGACGCCCATATATATCTACGTTTTTGTAACGCAGATGCGCTGCCCTCACTTCTGTCTCCCTTTCAATGAGCCACCGGCTACTAGCAAACCAACCATCCTTTGCAACCATCTCGAATGACAACTCCGTGCCGACCGATTTACGTACAGCAAACTTTTGCTGACACGAGCATGAAATATTTGCGTATACCTGCGTTGTCCCCT
This sequence comes from Eumaeus atala, assembly GCA_017140195.1. NCBI lineage: Eukaryota > Metazoa > Arthropoda > Insecta > Lepidoptera > Lycaenidae > Eumaeus > Eumaeus atala. The sequence goes on from JAFELO010000500.1 coordinate 53,692, forward strand.
ACAGTATTATTAATTGATATGTTTACTATTTTTTAAATATGTGCATAAGTTAAAGTTACATTTAATTTTAAATTTACCGGTTTTCCCATCACGTTAGCAACTGGCGTATTAGCAAAATAGTAGTAAGTACAATTAGAAATTAGCGCAGTACTAGGGACTCTTGGTGCCTACGTGTGCTGGCACAAAGCCATTTCTCCTCAACTAGTTTCAAATTTGACACTACCTAAAAATTCACTTTGCGTAACGAAATACTTCAGTGATCGTAGCCATGAATGAATAATAACAGCATCTGTGGATTTATCACACCACGTTAGCCTAGTCCTGTGGTAAGAACCGCAAGGACTTGTGTCAGAGGCGCTAGGCGCTAGACAACGAAAATATAATAATTTTGAAAATTTAAAAAATTATATATAAAAAAAATATTATGCATAAAATTAATAATAACTGTTGTATGAACCCAACCAGTATATAAGTAAGTATATAACATTTTGGACCCAGGCGGGATTAGAATCCACACTGGCTTATCACGCGCATTACGCGTATTAAACGTCACGTTACCAACTGAGCTAGCCGGTCGACAAGCAATCGTCACACTTGGCCGAAGATCCACCAAATTTAAATTTACGT
>JAFELO010000500.1:54507-89747 GCA_017140195.1 Eumaeus atala
CTGATATGTCCCGAACGTTCGCTTCCAACCAAGACTGCGCAGCGCCGAGTCTTGCTAGAAGGACCATACTTGGTTATTGGACATGGCGTTATTAAGGAGCTGAAATGAAGTCAGGTAATGCCCTCGCTGCACTCTGTCGACTAATTGGGAAGCTTCCTTAGAGCTTCTATTATAAATACGGTCAATTCTTTTATTAAAATAATGCTTAATGGTAAAATTTCTCATCCTTAAACAATTTTTTTCTGTGACGTCCCTTTGCATACTATTTCAGAGGTTGTTTGGACTTTACCACCCTATTCATCTTTAATTTGGCAGTTACGAAATGACGAATGATAAGTCGTCCTTTAAAATACGTGACATGGTTCTAGGTGATATCTTCATTTCCCGAGATGAAATCTTTTGCTTTCGGGCAGGATTTATTCGAATTCTTTCCCTTACTGCTGTCACCACCTTTTTCGTACGGAAACTACGTGGCCGGTGACATTTTTCTATGTCACAGACAGAGGAAGGGTCATCTTACTTATTAGGAATCCGGTGCACAAATATTTGGCTGACACCAAGTTTTTATTCTATATGATGGGGGGCAAACCAGCACGATATCCGCATGACCCGATGTTATGCAGGCGCGTTGCTGTCCTTTAAGATGGGAGTAAGCTCTTTTCTTGAAGAACCCCATATCGTATCGATTCGGAAATACCGACGGTGGCAGCTGGTTTCACATGCGATGTTGTGCGCGTGTTAAGAAATTTTGCTCGAAACACACAGTAGTAGGCTTTGGGACAACAAGGTGGAACTTACAGTTCTGCCGTGACGTCCAAGAGTAGAATTTCGCTGCTGGTATTAATCCGAACTACTCCTCGAAACACTCACCATTTTGGATGGGTTACAATATGCAGAGCGAGCCAACATCTCTTTGTAATGCCATAAGATCAAGCTGCACGGAAACAACCTGGTCGTCAACATTCGAGTCGCTCTAAGTTAAATACGGTCAAATGGGGCGAGTTGATAGTTGGGGGTACCAGCCCAAAAGTGAGAGCAGTACACCAGATGCGGTCGGACCTGCGCCTTGTATAATCGCAGCCGATGATGTGGCGTGAAGTACTGTTTCGCCCTATTGAGCACACCCTTCTTGGACGCTAATTTAGCCCTCGCTTCCAAATGACCGCGAAACTGAACTTTGCTCGATATGTCGACTCTAAGAATGTCGATACTAGCTGTGGCCATAGGGGGAGGGGGGTATTTTCGAAGCGAGGAGATACGGAGAATGGGTCTTTTTTTTCAATTTTTTAGACTCTCCAAGTGTATGGCGAGTTTAAAAAATCATTTAGCATTTCATTTAGCGCCACACCTACTTTGTACAATGAAATCACAGCGAGTATATTCATCATCGCATCGCAAAATATTGTACAATGTATTGGGGCCAAACTGAAAAAACACAATGAACAATCGCAAAAAATGACAGATGACAGACAATATTTTTTTGTTTTTAATTGTAACAGTATTTATGGCCAGACTAAGTATGTAAAAGCGAAATACCACTAACTGACTAATCACGAGATCTAAGAAATTTTAACAGCTATAAACTTGAAATTTGGCACTAGAAGACGCACCCTTTGTTGCAAATTTTTTTGGGGTGGATTACGTGGTTGAAACCGCGTGGCGCTGCTATATTGCTGTTTGTTATACAAGCGCAAGGACAGAAGTCCGTAATAAATGCGGTTGCAGTGCATAAAATTAACTGTTGTATGAACATAGCCAGTCCACACAATACCTTAATCAAACAGGTTAATAAAACATTCGCACAACTCTTGTGTCACCGCACAAACGCACGTGACCGAATTCGCAAATATCCTCATATGTTTGTCCCTGTTTTAACACGAGTACTGTGATTTCTGTATTGTCTGGTAAACTATAGATTCAACCTGCATCACTAGTAGAACAATAGTCAAGGAATTGTTTCTCATAAACATGAAAGACTTTTTAGCATATCGACAGTTGAAAGGAAACAAATTGTTCAGGAGAGCAGTTCTAAAATTGAAATTTTAGAAAAATGGACATAACTTTTGTATTTATTGTTATACCGTAAAAATAGAAATAGCTCTAGAATGGAAAAAAATAAAATCGTTAATTGTTATTTTTAAGTAAGTGATTCAACGTTCCTTTTAACCGTCGATTTACTTCTAACATAGTAATTGTTTCTATATTAGGTGATTAGATAATGAGTCATCGTGGCAACCTTAAAAAACATAAACAGTAATTAACAGACGGACCAAAAATTGATTTAATTTTTGGTCCGTCTGTTTTTCTGTCAAGTAACGTTTTTACTTTACTTTACCTTTTGGTAAAGGGTAAGGGTACTTCACGTTGGACTAGTGTTATGAATTTGGCAAGAAATGAGATGAGAGTGAGAATACATAATTGATCGAAGAAGATTGTACTTAAAAAAACTTCGAAAGTTGGTAATTCATAGTCATATCACGGAAAAAGAATTAAGATTGTCAATTTCTATATGAAGTATTGCTATTAGAAGCCCGAGGGTTCTTCGCACCGAGGCCCGGTCTATTTGAGCCATTATGACTGGTGTGTTCTCAGATTATTTATCTCCATAAACGAAGGATAGCGTAGTATTTTTTGCAATATTGTAAGAGTTCTGTGTTTTCTGTGGCCCGTCGGGTGGCATAAGCTAAAGAGGGGCTTCATACCTGCAAAATCTCCACAGGGGTGTTTGAGCGTGTTGGTAATTATCACAAGGCGTGCACATTATTTTACTAAAAAGGTAATCTTCAATCCAAAATTCAAAAGAATACCGTATGTTATGGATTTAAGAAAGCAAGTTTATATTAAAATAATAATAGAAACTTGTAGTTCCAATAATTAATGCATTGAAACAAATAAACAAAAAATTCGCATAGGGCTCTCATGTCACGTTGTTTGTGCGAATCGCCAGATTAGCACTCATAGCAATTCCATGAAGCTACATTATTCTCTTCGCTTCCATAGTATAAGTTCAGGTCTGAAAAAAATGTTTTTTTGTTCATACTCCTCCGAAACGGCTTTACCGATTATCATAAAATTTTCTATACGTACTCGGTAGGTATTCGAATGACGTTGGTTAAATTAGAGCTGCGAGTGGCACTGGGTACTACAAAATATTAGGCTGTGTTCACAACGGTCCGGGAAACACGTACGGGACGACCCTACGGGCTCCCAGAAAAGACACGTGTGAGGAGCTGGAATATCATTTCGATGCGGATTGAACTTTTCACGCCTCGCTGCGCTCTTTCGTACGGCTCGTTCGTGTACTATCGCCCCATACGGTTCTCGCATACAGCTATGACACAGCCTTGATATATTTTAAGATGTCGGGTCTTATGATTTCAGTGTACTTTTAGATCAAGACAAAAATATAATTTAAATCCCTTAACGTAGAATTACAACCTTATCATATTTTTCCGGTCATTGGTTCAGCGTAAAATGCAAACTCCGCACCGAACTTAGTTTCCGTTCCATTCCTTTGTAGTAGTACAACAATTAGCTCTGCGCCCGACACCTATTCATTACTCCTCATTGTCTTAGCCTAAGAACGGCTCTGTTTGCCTTCATTCAATGCTCTAAGATATAGCGCCAACTTCTGAGCTAAAATTCAAAGAGGTTGCAAGTGATTTACTACATATATTTTAATTAAAACTGGATCTGTCAGTTCGTTATTATGTCACGTACATCTAATGAAAAGCAAGAGCTAGAGTTTCTGTTATAACGTTACTAAGGTCTTCGTGAATATGAAACTTTACAATATAAGAGGTGGTTTCGTTACGTCTAGCGACTGAATCGGGCCGGCGTGATTCCCTGCGGTATCCCGATTTAATTGGGCGAGAGGCAACACCCTCTTAAACTCATATCACACCACCATCACGTTTCGTGTTTGTGATTTGCGAGTAGACGGTGATCCATTGGTAAGGATGGGATAAAGATGGGCAGCCAATCTGCTTAACCATGCAGTCATCAATGGGTGTTGGTGGTCATCAAAAAGTTCCAATTCCTTGTTTGCTCCTAAGTTAAAAAGATGTCTGGTATAAACATTTAACACAGAAACATTAAAGATCAGTTCTGTTTCGCCTGATTCTCACTCATTTGACGTCCTTGTTGTATTATTTTGGTAATCTTAATCTATGATGTTAAGAATTTGGAAAATTGTATTTTTAATACGGATCTTCATTGCAGTTCCCACCGTCCTCAACTCGTCAGCGGAATACATCGAAGAATATTACCGAACTGACTCCACTCCATCTTCAAGAAAGAAACGCAACTCTTCTCTTAGAGTGTCCGTCGGTCTCGCATGTGGCGCGTTGGTCGGAGGCGGGGTGTTTATAGCTGCTACAGCTGTGCTGCTAACCAAACGTACCAGGCGCCGTATTCCGAATATGCTTAAGAAGCCCTTTTGTCCTTCCTTGAGACATAGTTCAAGTTCAAGGAACAACAGAAGAGCCCCGAGACTTGCGTTGGCGCTCGCGAACTGCCCACCGATACATATGCTCAGGCAAGTAGTGGTGACAAAGAAGGTATATTATATAATACCCTTCGGTAAACCATACAACTACAAAGCTACATAATTCTATGAAAAAACGCGTCGTCGCTTACATTTAAAGACCTAACTATTTTAAGTTTAGATAGCCTGTGTTTAATAAGAGGCAGGGTTATACGGCGTTTCAGCCCAAATGAGCAGGTTGGACTGGGAAAATAACTATTGCTGATACGATATTTACGCCCTAGGTACAAAAACATTTCTTTAGGTCTTTAGTACCTACACGTAACGCCAAAGAAACGTGTCTGAAATCGGGCATCTATCATTCTATGTCCTCATATAATATGGCTACAGAACTTATTATTTGGGATCATATAATTTTTAATGAAGATGGTACCATTATAATTTTATTTTACATAAACTGGAATGCCAGAGGTGGAATTAAGGCACAAAATATAAATGCATATAATATTTAAGTACACAGTACATGTTACATAAGAATATATTTAACAATAAGTGGATGTGTTTTCTATTGTATTGTCTGTCAACAGACCGGCCATAGTTGATGAAGATTACAGGGAGCCTTATAACATCTGGCGAGAAACACTTGGCCGTCGTGAAAAACGCGAGAATCCTGATCAAAACGAATACAATGGTAAGTTTATAGTCCAGTGTAGCATAAAAAACTTATATCGGGATGCATCTGTCCCATTAGCGGAAGAGTGAGGATTTGGTCTCCTTTTTGACCTTAGTGTATTGGGCTTCTCTTCACTTCCGAAATATAAGTTCAGGTCCGAAAAAAGAAAATGAAGTTCTTGGCCCTAAATGCCACTACCAGGTGACAATGATATGCTATATTGCAAACGCATTCGGCTGACTTGACAGAGGGTATCTCTCGCTCGTATGATATCGCAACAAAGCTATTATATCACATTTCATATGGTACCTTTTTAATTTTAATTAAGAATATGCAAATAGTAAAAAAATTGAAGACGATACGAACGGTATCCTGAGATGATCCTAAACATGACTTGCATATTGATGAATCCAGAACCTTTTTAATTAAGCCCGTTAATGATTCTTATTCAAGTGATTCTGGAGTGGGGTTGCCAGATGTAAAAATATAAAGTCCGGAGAAAAATCTTGATTTTCATTCAATTATGCTGAGATTGTGTTGCACTTAATATTTTTTTCTTAAACGTACTTTACTTCAATATTTCATTAAATAAGCCTGTATTTTATTATAAAAAAACTGATGCTGGCAAAATGCGGCCACAATCTTGAGAAGGGTTCCAAAATCTAGAAATCTCAGGACAAGTCTTGAGATATGGTAACACTATTCAGAGGACCGTTTTGAACAATTTCTCCGATTCTTTTTATTTACTATCGCCTCAGTATATATAAAGTCTATACTGAAACAGCTGATTGTGGAGTTCTCGTGAAAAATTAAATTCAATAAACTCACGATCTCAAATGAAATAAATTTTGAATCACATCACAAGTTCCTACTTTAAACGCAAAGTATGGTAATTATAATATCTACCAACTTACCTCTACAGGAATCTTCTTTGTTGTGATAACTGTATCGCGGACCGTCTCTAGTTAGCTCGGCCGGGGCTCTCGAGCTGCCTCTTCACTGCACTCGTTAGGTTTTCGAGGGCACTCACCCCAACTTGTTACTTTCCCTCCTTGCTACCTGTGTTACGACCCTACAATCCGTAGACATTTGCAATTCAGGAAATACATTTTTTAAGATCGCATTCCTAGTTGTATTACTTACCGTGAGTACAATTCGTTATACAAGTTGAGTTTCGCTCGCACTGTATTTTCCATCTACTTAGCCATTTAGGTAAAGCTTGGTATGCAAAAGTTCGCAGACTTTCCCTGCCTTTTTCTTTGTTTTATTAAGTGATTTCTAGACGTGAAGACTTTTAAATGGCTGTCTTACTGTCAGCTTGCCTTGCTGCAAGTTCTTTATTTAATTTGTTTAGCTGTAAGTCTTCCGTGCTATCTAAATAAATAAATAAAAATAAGGCCATAGTTATTCGAGGGTAATTACTACGTTGTAGTCTAATTGCGTTGTTGCAAGGAAGTAAGTCTCGTTTGCACAACACTAGTGAGAAGGACAGTTTAGCAGAAGCCTCGACGCAAGTGTTTTTAAAGAATACTGGATAAGTTAATTCTCAATGAGATTTCTTTTAGTATTAGAGAACAGAGGTACAGCCGATCTATTTTGTGATTACTGGTGCCTACTAAGATCCACACAGTTAATGGCTATACGAATGCATTGTCCCCATTCCCTCAAAAGGCCACTGACTACGCACAAGCTCCATAAAACCCCATAATTAAGCTATAACTTTTAAGGCGTTCCAATGTGTGCGAGAGGTACCTCCCCGGTCGTGCGACGCTGTATTGTAGCTGAATTTAGGAGATGCACTTATCGCTCATGTGATACCGTTGCAACATGACAGCAATGATGTCGCGTTTTGTGTGGTTTGTATAACAACTTTACTAGTAGACACTAGTAAAGTTGTTATACAGTCGCATTTCTATAAACGTCCGTGGCCATGAAAGGATTCTGACTGCTCGTTACCAGGAGGTGTTTCTAAATACTATAAGGGATAATATAAGAATAGGCCAGCCACGAATACTATGGTAGTCAAAGTGTCAAAGTGAGATCTCACGCTAACTCTCATCTTACCTAATAAAAGTTTGAAAGGTCGTGTTTGCTCTCTCACAGTACATATTCAAAATTTATTACATTAATATTCTTATAATGATGGACTTAACGTACCTCCTATATAGTATAAATAACTAAGATACCACAGTATCTTAGTTATGAGACTTCTCTTCAATGTTATAGAAAAGGGTTTAAAAATAATCGAATATCTTTATTTTAAACTTAGAGTATGCTTTAACCGAGTGAGCTATATAAAATAAATCGGCATAAGAAATCCTGTAAGTCTAGAGAGACTAAAGGATTTCAAAGAAATGATGAATAAACTTTGAACATAGACACAAAATCGTTTTCCAAAATTGTAAAGGGATACAAAGAAGATTCAATGAGTATGCTCGTTACAACGCCCGGACGTCCGCTCGGATAGGCGGCCATTGTTCAACCGCCGTCTTGAAAAGATGGTTTCAGTATACGATAATACTTTGACAGAGATGGGAAAATATCAAGTGTCGTAAATACCTATGCTAAACTGCCATACAATTTTCTTTGAAGCTATTCATTTAAACCTTAAGCCTCTGCTGAGATCTTCGTCCTAGTTGCTATAATCGTCTTAATTTCGCTTATTGTTTTGGAAAATCTGCATTTTCCTTTTATTGGGATAATATTTGTAATATTTTTCTCTATACATGTCATATGAAGACTTCAGTTCATGATTTAAGAATGAACTCTTATTTTCGTTATTGGATTTCTTTTTATTGTTGATCGAAAGCTAAGATTAGCTAACTTAGATTACTTTTCAATTCTTTCCCTAAGTGTGCATTATTTTGAATTATTTCCTATAACTCTTAGTTATAGTTGTAGTAAATAACTTTTGTATTCTAAGTTTACATTGTGATTTCGATTGGAATTTTCGTCATTATAATGCTACAATTGTATGAAATTCACAGAGATAGTATTTTGTAGGATAGAGGCTACGAGCAGGTGGACCTCCTTTCGCTCACGTGATACCGGTCTAAAGACACACTTATACTTTCGTCTGTTTCGTGAACTTCAAGTGGGCCATTAGAGAAGAAGATATAAAGATTTTTATGTGCATCGGAAGGTGTAGAAGGGGTCGATGGCCCTCCCATGTAGTATATGTTACCTCTTTAAACCGAGTCCAGTTTGCATCTCATGCTTCCGGCATGGGGACCCGATTCAACAACATTGAAACATACAAAATGATTACAGCATAAGCCCTTATAGATACGCATATGTTTCACACTAGAGAGTAATGGTTTATATTTTTGAACAGAAATTTGCGAGGACACTGACTTCCCCCGGCCCTACATGATGAAACGACCCGACCCGCATGAAAGTTTTTACGCCGCCACTGACATTATACACCATGTAAGTAGTAGATGTATTCACTATTTTTACGCCGCTACTGACATTATACACCATGTAAGTAGTAGATGTATTTACTATTTTTACGCCACCGCTGACATTATACACCATGTAAGTAGTTGATGTATTCACTATTTTTACGCCGCCACTGACAGTATACACTATGTAAGTAGTAGATGTATTCACTATTTTTACGCCGCCACTGATTTTATACACCATGTAAGTAGTCGATGTATTTACAATTTTTACGCCGCCACTGACATTGTACACCGTGTAAGTAGTAGATGTATTTAATATTCATTAACTTTATACGTCCGCTTTTTAAACAACTTGTGTGGTTTAAACGGATTTTTGTCCGTATGTTATCGAAGTTTATAATGTTATTGAATTATAAATAATATAAATTTGGTAAACATTATTGTAATGCGCCAACAACAAAATGTTTTATATGTTTTGTATGTCCATTCCTGCAGTTGTCATTTATAACAAAAAATTGGACGCTGAAGTGCTTTACTCTCAACGTCACATGTTCACATATTTTTTTCTGTTATATGTTATATAAAGGATTATGAAAGGATAATATTCAAAGTACTATCATGTAAAATTTGCTTTGTAGCGAATGCTCCCAAAATGGACTTGAAACGAATAAAACGATGGCTTTTCATTAGCCCATCGCCCAGGTGCATGTATATTTCTAATTCATGATTGTGAATTTAAAATATGAAACTATTCTCTACTCTATCTGAGAAGTAAATTGAAAAAGTTATAATGAAATAATAAACTTCTCAATTTTAGCGGAAGTTTAAGTAAAGTTTCGAACTGACAATTGGTACAGACACGACGAAGGCACTAAGTGTGAAGGTTGACTAAAACATATTTCGATGAAAAATAACAAACCTTGTACAAAATACTAGCATCACCCTGGGGTATCACCGACGTAACCCCGGTCCTATTGGTCGTATCGTCAATATATACAGCCTGTAGCCTTCCTCGATAAATGGACTACTTAACATAAATATATTTTTTCAATTCGGGCCAATAAATAGTTCCTGATATTCATTAGCACGTTCAAACAAACAAACCCTTCAGCTTTATATCATTAGTATAGACATGTGTCAATCATATTAGAAATCTAGTATACTATACTAGCGGCATGCTGCATTGCAGCCGATCGGGACATACATGACCGGGGAGGCTAATCTTGGATTCCAAAAATTGTTTTAACATATTTGTGAAACCGCTATCACTTTACTGCACCGCCGCCAAAAACCTGATAGTGTATAGCGTTACTTACGGAATGAAACACGGTTACCCAGATATTAATGATCATTATGATTATTACTATCTGGGTAACCGTGTGCATATCCGTAACATCCCATTGATATCGGCTATGATTCCCACAATTACATTAAACGCATCAATGAATTGTTCAATTAGTTAATGTCATTCAATCAACGGATTAACAAAACTGGCCGGACTGGACTGTCAACAACACAATTAGAAGTGAAAAATATCGAAAGAATCACAGCGATCAGTAGTGCTATACCAGTGGACAATGAAAATGGAAATTATATTCCTAAAAACGATTTCAACATCTGAAATTAATTATCATTCGGCAAATATCAATTATGTAAGTTTCAAAAGTAAATAACCGCGTCACCAAATTTTAAATCATATTCCCAACATCAAAAATCCATCATAAAGGTTGGAATGCATTCGTACTTATCGCAGGTTTACGCAGGTCGGTTGCGTCCCCGGGGCACTCCACTAAAGCGGCCGAAGTCTCTCGCAGTGGTTTTTAGTCGGTAATGGCGCGCTTCTCGTGCCGAGCTCGACGCAACCTTCCGGTTCACCCAGAGCCGGTTGAACGGTACATGAAGGCATTTCCCTGCGAAAAAAAAAGGTTCTGTTCAAATTTATAGATTGATCAACTTACTACAGCAATGTAGCATGAATAAGTAATAAATAAGTAAGACAATAATGTACCATTGGAAGGATGGTGCAGGGGTTTTCCACAGGAGAATGACACATCTGCACAACTATTATGTGGATGATAGACATCCGTAGTCAGGTGTCGGTAGTTTTCAAAAAGGGCTCCAGCTGCTCGTTTGTCGTAGTCTATAAAATAAGCCCCGTACCAAGTCAGTCGGCATACCGTTTTATTGAAATAAAGTTGCAGGCTGAAATTGGACTAGCAGCATATTATTGTTACTGTCACAAATGGTTAGACACACATGATACCCAAATGATGAGATTAAGGCCGAGCACGTGACAACTAAAACCTATAGGGCGCTTCTTGTCTGGAATGTCTGTAATTATAAAATTTGGCGGAAAAAAAAAGTGTATAATTTAAAGGTATTTTTTGAAAAGTCAATCTTACGTCTTTTCACAAAGTGCAAATTTGACATGTGCATAGTATCTATGTGGACGATTTTGAGACACTGATTGTGTATCTCGATATTTTTGTAAACCAATACCAACAAATAGGTGAGTTAGCGTTTAGATGGCTAAAGGCCATATAGCTGTCAATATAGTCATAATCTGAAAGAAGGGGTTGTGGAAATTGGTAAATTGCTGATTAAATAAGAATTCTATTATATTTCTTTCTTTATTTTATGCTCACCGTCCGCTTCATTGGGCGTTAAAAATAAATCTATATCACTCCTGAATAGAGTGGTTTACTATAGTGAAAGAACTTTCAAGATCGTATTAGTGTTTCATAGAAATAATATAACCTATTTATTGAAATTGATGAACACCCAAGAACAAAAACACAATCACGTCAATGGACTCTATAATTTTATTCAATCATAGCAGAGGAATAACAATCATTTTTTAAATACTACATATTAACTTTTATGGCAGGTAGACATTGTTATAACAGTGTAGGATTTATTTTGTTGACGCGGGGAAACGCATTTACGCGCCTTCACCGGCCCTGGGTGGGATCTAGTGGTGTGTAGGACTCGCGGCACAATGTTAGTGCCGAATACCAACAAAAACCACCGCGAGTGCCACCAGAGACCACCGCGAGTGCCACCAAAAACCTCCGCGAGTGCCACCAAAAACCACTGCGAGTGCCACCAAAAACCGCCGCCCTTGGTGAGCTGGCCTGGAACAACAAATCATCAGGGCACCTCGACGGGTAGTCAGCCCCCTAAGGGACTCCACCTCCACAGATGGGGGTTGCCCCGCACCACAAGACAACCCCACAGACATTGGGACAGTACAATGGGGTGAGGTTCCCATCCTCTAGTCTCATAAGTTTTGTAAGGATTTGTATCACAGATAGTACCTGTAAGACATGTTCATATAAGATTTTTCTAAATGAAAATACCTTTTGGCTCATCAATGCTTAAACTCGTATCGTACGCCCAACGACAATGTGAAACAAATTATAACATTTGATATTCAGTTTTTAGTTACAAAAAGGTTTTACTTCTACCAATCAATTCGAAATAAATTGTTTTTTTTTTTTTTAATTAAGATCGAACTTCGATCTCTGGGCGATCACTAGTTTTTATACACATAATATATACAAAATCCATGACCGGGACAGGTTTGAACCCACGAGCTTTGTCCTAACGCTCGTATTATACCCGACGTTTGCCACTTGCAAACTAATCCTGAATGTTGAATGAAATGAAAATTCCTTCGGTATAAGAATGCTACACTCAGCATTCTGATACTGAAAGAATTTTCATGATTGGATGAGAATTTGATAATATAATACACAACACAGACAAAATATTAAGACAAAGATAATGTAACCATTACATAGGTACAGCGATGTATATGAAGGCCGCTCGACATTTGCCATACCATTCTTTAAGTAATATATAATATAGGGGGGGGGGGGGGTCGAATGAGTAATCGGAACCCTTCTACGACTACTTAATTTTCGTGATTGGATGATAATTTGATAATATAATATGAATATAGACAGACAAAATATTCAGACAAAGATACTGTAAACATTACAGAGGTACAGCGATGTATATAAAGGACACTCGACATTTAGCATACCATTTTTTAAATAATATATAGTATAGGGAGGGCAGAGGGTCGAATGTATAATCGAAAGCCTTCTACGACTACCGACGCCCATGAACATCAGCATAATCACTATGCCGATGCGTTTTTCTCCCTTTCACCTCCCCCTCAACCAGCTACTCACAAACCGCAGTTAAGGCGGTATCAAGTGAGCGAAAGGTACCTACCTGGTCGTGCCGGCCCAATTACGCGCTAATTATTCCGAATAATACTATTGTTACCAAGCATTGTGCTCTCAATTAAAAAGGGGCGGGAAATGAAAATCGGTGAACCGTTCTTCCGATGAATGATTTCCACAGCAAAACCCTACAGTCTACACAGCACTTCGTTTAGTAGCACTTTATTTTTTGTACAGCACGAACGATATGTACCTTAATAAATAACATTAAAAGGTATGTCAATAAATTCAAGATAACTAGGGTTATTCTCTCATTTAAAATTTCCATCTGCCAGTCTAATCTCGATGAATCTCGTGTTGTACAGCAGTACGTAGGTTAAATTTTATTTATCAAACTTTCAATCCGCCCGCGATCAATCACGAGCAAAATCTTAACTTAAAAATGCAAAATATTAGTTTGTGGCAACCGATATACTAATAATATAAAAAGTAATATTTATAGTCCATAGAAACGTAACCAGGTAACGTTGATTATTTTCCCTGTCTAAAGCCGCTAAAGAACTTTAAAAAATACAGAACCACGCCCAGAGAAGCAGACCTCGTTTGTTCAGAAACAGGTCGATGACATTGACTAGTCGCTCGACTCTGCGCGAAAAAGAAATTAATTACTGCGTGCCCTGTAGTGGTCATGTGTGACGTCATACATAGTACCTCTCACACGCAAAAAACCTGCACCTGTAGGAAGTGGAAGTGCCATGCTGCATAGGAGGAGGTAGTGCATAGTGCATGACACTACATCCTCCTATGCAACGGAATTGGGCTGGCCCGACCTCCCGACGGGGAGGTACCTCTCGCTCGCATAATACCGCCGTAAAGTCACATCTTCCGTGTCGCGTTTCCTGCGATTTATGAGTAACTCATTGGGGTGGAAGAAAAGTCTCGGATTTCTATTTCCCCCTATTCTATAAAAAAGAACCTGTAATAATATGACTTTCCGTATATTTTCATTATTAACAAACAGACTCGAGCGAGTCCTAGTCAGCGATTAACAAGATCCATCGCAACGGCTAAAAGCCCTTCACAGGAGTTGTGCATCTAACTTAGTTTGTTGTTGTTGGGCACGATATTATAAACAAATCAACAAACACGCTTGACTGCGTTGCGAATAAATTGAATAAGAGTACGGCAAAGTCACGTAAAGTATTGTATTCCAATACACTTAGCCAGTACTCTGGTTTGGTTGATTTCCCGCAGGAGATACCGGTGCGCAACAAGACCAGCCAAGAAGGTAATTAATCGTTAATTTGTAAGGAGACCACATAATTAATATATAACGGGTCAACTGTGAATTGCCATCTGCCAAGTGGTAATGATCTGGTGCATAATAGTTTTTTTTTATTGGACCCGTCTTTAGTAAAGAAAGGCTTATGATTTTTTTGAGCCGTGCTATTTAGTGATTACCACCGCTCATTATAACCAGCAGGGCTAATGGTTACTCACTGTGTAGAATATGTAGTAAAATGTTTATAGGTATGTTATTTGACGTGGAAACGCTAAATTGTGATTGGCTTATGACTAACGGTTTCCTACCCTAATACTATGAATGATCCTGATTGCTTGATGATGATTTATTTCCAAATTTTATACATTAATAATTGGTTGATGAGGAAGTAACCCTGTCGGCGTACTAATTATAACGAAAATCCTTTTCAAATAAATGCCAAAACGCCATTATCTTCCTGGGATGATATCCGTTTCCGTAGGATACCAGATAGGTACTTAAATATCTGGAATGGAATGTAAAAACTGAAAGCGTTGTTGTGATTTGATTCCAAAGCTCTATTGGGTACATATTTAGTGCCATCGGTGCCGCCATTGTTGGTGTGTCCGGGAGCTGCAAATCATCTCCTGATGCAACTGCAAATGCAGTTCCGGGCGCTTGCATGGTCTAGTCAGAGCCCCCCAAGGAACCGACACCACATCAAAAGACAGTGTAGAGGGGTGAGGTTCCCATGATCTTCCCTTGACCCGTGCACAGAAGCGCCTCCCCTTCTCCAGCAGCCCCCTCGGTAATATTGCTTCGTCTGGGGTCTCTCCGGGCTACTGAGCACCACCGCCACAACAAGAATTTAGCCATGGTCGGAAAGCCTGACAGAAGTCTTTTCTAGGCTTCCTATATTAATAAAATACATATCCCAATAACTTAGCGTAATACTAAAATGATACGCTCAATGCTTAGTTTCATTTCTTCACCATACGACATACAAATGTATGTTAAATAATATATACCCTACGGTTACATTAGAGAAAAAAAATGGAAGGGAGTCACAGTCACAGAAAGAAAAGGAAAGTACTCTTCCTCATTCTTCTACATCTCTAAGGGTGGATAATATAATTAGACTAAAAAATTGACGGGCGAAAATCAACAAATATTAGATACAAATTAGGCACAATGGCGCTATTGTTTTTAAGAAATACAGATATAGAATATAGATAAATTTATAGCGTCTTGCTCGTTAGGAAAACTCCAATAATTAAATCCAAAATTATGAAAAAAATATCAAAGTAAATCCTTATATAGTTACTGAAATTATTTAAAACGAGCTGTCCCAACAGACGTTGTTATTGTAACAAACGTTGTCGTTGTGATGTATAATTTTAAAAAGTGTACCACCCTCATCACTTATTGGTATAAAAATCGATAGTAGCCGTAATCTTAGAACTACTGAGCACGTATAACAAAAATGTTAAAACTCGTTGAAGCCGTTTCGAAAGAGTAAGGTAACTAACATAGTGACTCGGGAATTTTAAATATACATAGAATAGAGTGCAGAGTATAACTCTAAGTCGGTAGATGAGTATTATTATGAGGACGAAAGGACGGCAACGCATCTGCATAGCAATTATTTGGATGTCCACGGGCACCGGTAGTCGTTAAAAGAATCCAATTACTCGTTTTCCCCCCATAACATAAAATCACGCTACATACCTCTGCACTTTTATAGTTGAAAAAAAAATCCCGTTTCCCGATCAACTTTTGTAGCTTTTCTCACTATCCTAAAAATAGTAAACAGTTTCGTTTCAATTCGACATAAAAGAATTAGCGTAATCACTCGACAGTTCATTGAGAGGAAGAGAAGTAGGAATACATCTTTGTATGTAGAGATAAAAATAACACATGTAAATCCTACTGATATTATTACAAATGAGACAGTTTTTGTCTTTTAATCCGCTTCGCAAAAGTACTTAATCAATTTAGTTGAATTAATCCCAAATAAATACTTCTTTGGGATAGGTCGTGTGCAAGTGAAACCGTGGAGCCCAGCTAGTTGCTTATAAATACATCACCAGTAATACTTACAAGGGACCTTCGTCTCATGAACAGAACGTAAACAAATATCTTTTCATCTTTTCACGCAGAAATTGCCCTGTCAGTGCATTGATTTGTAATGATCGCAGATAAAATGTTATTTAACGTTAGATATTATTTATATTGTCGAGAAGAAGATGACAAGTACTGATATCGTAGTCGGATCAATCGGACAATCTGAAATTAACCAACGGTAAGAATTATAAATTTTACTATCCGCCTCGTAATCATTACACGTTATATGCAGATATATAATAATAAGTTTTGATATTTTTTGGTTACATTACCGAAGTTTTCACACTGATCTCTGACGTTTTAGAAATTGTTATATAGCCATATGCTTAATCATCACATATAAAATATTTTTTTAATTGGTACAGTTGTGTCGGAGCTTATCAATGCAAAGAAACAAACAGACAACAAAATGTCTCCGTTTTATAATACTAGTATAGATATAAAACGGCTTGCCGGTCAATGTTTGTAACAACCGACGTTCGAGCGCGACAGGTAGCTGTCACGCAATCGAGTGTCTTGCAGCCGCCCCGCGTATTGTTTTATATTGTCAGCTGTATTGTTTAATAATCTTAAAACTAACTAGAAACGATCATTACGAATAATTTTAAAGATCACAACCCTTAGAGGAGACTAAAGAAGGCGTGCAATGAATGAGTACCTACATGTAACGCCATATGTTTATATTCAGCACTTTTAAATTAACTTATGACAGTTACATTTACATTATAACATAAGTTTCACTCTCCTTCCATATTTCAACGCTGTAGTCTCATTTCATGTCACCTAATATCACCCTACTCCATAGGGCATACGTTTTTGTTCCTATTGCTTGTAAATCGTATGTTCCTGGCAGACGGACATGAGGACAACAAAGTTTTTTCACTTTATCTATCTAAGGGTTAGGGAGTATAGTCCTTTTTATACTACCGAACCCAACAAACAAATTTCAGATTGCCGTATTTTATTACTGTAATTTATAGTCGAAATGGACACGTAACAAATCCATTACAAAATTGATGATTGAATTATGTACAAACTGTCATCGCAACAGGGATCGCAGTCGAACAGTACTGACCGAACAGATTAGGAGACCGCAATGCTGGTTCAAATAGTGATAAACTTGTGCATTACACTGTACACTCGCATAACAAAAATAAATTATTTAGTCTCACCTCACTCTTTTTTTTAGGAGTTTCTCATTCCGGAGCCTTTTCACAACTACTGACGCCAATTGATATTGTTGTTATGTAGATTCGTTGCCCTCATTCCCTCCTCCCTCCACTTGGCCAACGTCACTAACCATACAAAACACGACAGCACAGTTGTTACTTTACGGTGGTATGATGTGTGGTGATGGGTATCTCCACGGGCAACATTACGGCGGTGTCACGTGAGCGTAGGATACCACCCCTGTCTGGTCGGCCCTCCTCTGCTGCAATAGAGTAGGGCACTACCTTACCAACACTCAGTGTAATTTCGAAGTAGTGAGATCCCAAAATTTATAGTGGTCTGAAGCAATCAAATTATTTTACTTTTCCCGTTCCTGTGCTTTTCCGCGCCAGTTCTGGACGAAGTTCAGCGATGCCCATCCGATCCGCACATCAATAGATACTATTGCGTGTCAATTGTTGTTTCACTAGAGATAGATATAAGTGAAAATATAAAGAAACTTTAGAATAACAAGCGAGGCATTTGTATGTTTACTTCACAAAAGAGAAAATAGAATTCTGACGCAGTAAAGTGTACTGTACCTATTTCATTATGTACATTTTAGGTAGTGCATTGGAGGAGGTGAAATTGAAGTATTATGCGGATGTTTATATGTTATATGTGTCGGTGGTCATCAAAAGGCTCCAAACTACTTGCTTCTCCTCCTACAATATAAAAAAATATTGTACCACATTCTGTCCTAATGTTGTGATATTGTGCCAAAGATTTAAATTTTTTAAATTTTTAATCAATTTATGAACAATACATTTTTATCTATAGATAAGTATAGTTATAAATGTTATGTTGTATAATAAATATTTCTATTACTCGGTCACGCACGAACGTAAACTGCTATATATACTGCTTTTATGTATACTGCTTATATATATATATATATATATATATATATATATATATATACTGCTTTTATATATACTGCTTATATATATACTGCTTTTGGATACCTACCTATTTTTAGTGAATAAATATCTTGTCTCCAAGTATTTTGTATGCCTTGGGTTTCCCGTTTCCAGTTCAGTTCATTCGTTTGTACTACATTCCCAAATTGTCTGTGTCATATAATATTTTATTTCAATGTGAGTCTCTTACAACTGTTATTTAAAAATCATTGATCCCTTTGAGGGACATCTCCACAAAACTCATCGCTGTTCTGAATACTTCATAAATGAAATCCATCTAGAACAATTCTAAATTGGACATGAGTACTTTCCAAAATTTCGTGCCCATTAATACGAATTTTGCGTGAGCCAGGAATGATGTTATAACCGTCGTAAATATCCAAAAAATGTATTTTATGTACATGGCAAGTACGCAATAAGAAGATTATGTAAGTAATTGTAGAAAAAAGAGTTTTAGTTCAGTAAAAACAGTACAGCGAAAACAGTACAGCGAAAACAGTACAGCCGATAAATTGATCGCAATTAAATTTACGAGGCTTAAATTTATAACTCAGTGCAAAAGCAATAGAAAATGGCTTCAATCATTTGTGGCTACAGTTGCGATTATTGAAAATTACGGTTTCGGTCGTCCGCGAGAAGCAAAAGAGCCTCATATCTTCCAAGACACGGTAATTTTTAATGTAGTCAAGATCACCCATTACAGTATTGATAAATTGCATAGTATAAAAGTGTATGTCCTAAACAGTTTCAACTCTACATACATCGAAATTATTGTAACGAAGCAACATGGTGAGATAAAATACCGTTTCAGAAATATTTATACAAATATTCTAATACCTTTAATTGCTCGAAAACAGCTTTTTAATTAATTGGTAAAAAACGAGAAATACTCTATATAAGGATGTATAGGTATGAGATGAGAATTAGGTGAAAGAGAAAGATGAGGATAAAAAAGATGAGCTGTGAGCAGTTTACGGATATGTACGTAAACTACTAAGCAGTTTAAGAATTATAACAGATAGCATCAATATTATAACAGGTAGCATCAATATTGTGTACAGAGCCGTGAGTTTCTGGCACATCGTTTGGAATAAAAATACGTTGCTATTTCCATTACGAGCTTCAAAAATTCGAATCAAAATTACAAAAGAAATAATTGTTAAATCATAAACATATCTACCATTCATATGTTACTTGATGGTATAGATTTTACTATACCGCGATAAACTAAATGAAGTAAATATTCCGAGATACATATATACATTCAACAACAATTAATAGAAATAGTTTATAATTTTAACATAAAACATTCAAACAAATAATAATTTTCTTAAACGTAACATTGGACCAATAATAAGACATTGTATACTCTTATATTTTCCTCCGTACTTGGAGTCACAAATTAGCGGACTTGACACGAATAATGTCGTACCAATTATACGTGTACAGGTCACACTCATGGTGATCCAGTAAGAGAACGTTAAGGGCATCTAGAGTACCATACACCGCAGTCTGCACAGTGGACTCTGCTTACTGAACTATACGTTAGTTGTATAAAAAAATATGTGGCGACAAGTCTTACGGTATTTGCCTGGCACATAGAATCAACTACACAAATTATGGGCCAAGGACTCGAACTCGGGTCTAAATCAATGAATATGTAGAGTGCGATATTTGAGTAACGTAAGTAATAGTCTAGTATATATTAGAAAAACGTATAGTACGTTCTACCGTGATAGTCATAAATATGGAAGTGCTAATTCAGTAACGGTGCGCTAAAATCTCCACAATTGTACAAAAGTTTTCAGCCAACTGTACTGTACTGTAGTCAGTGATTCAATCTCTGTATCACTGGTTATTCAAATAGGGATGGCATAACCACGCGAGACAATGTGACGTACCTACGACACAGTCAAACTGTAGGACGACGACCAGCACGATCGTTAATGAACCACCGAGAATTCTCACTGGACTGGACGCAACGCGACAGTACTACTTTCACTCTGTGGCGGAATCCTGTAAGCGAAAGGTACTTCCCCTGTCATGCTCCCCGTCGGCCCAATTCGGCTTCGCTACGCGTGATATCTTCTGAGTTACTGTCTAACACAATAGCGTTACTAATGAGTGGGGAAGAGCAACGAAAGCGTTAGCGAAGCCGACACCGCTGTGTATTTTGTGATTAACAAATTAGGTACTACGCCATTAATCTACATGTATTTTATAATTGTTCGATTGGAATTACCCGCCATAATTATATTTACGTAGTAATTTATTTACCTATAAATATGTTACGGAGCCGTTTTATAAAGTTTCACTCTTAAATTCGATATGATGAACAATATTGATTTTATGTTACTAGTTCTGTACCGACTGTCGCATAAAATATATATACTAGTTAAAGTATGCCACTATGTTGGGTAAGTTACAAAAGGCTTGGACTTGCCCTTGTCAAATACCATAGTTTAGGGCTCTGAACCGGCATAAAGCTAGACTCTACGGCCTAATGAAAAAGAAGAAATAAATAACGTAATTAATAAATTATCATATATACGCAAGTGTTACTACGGTATAAAATTTTACAAAGTATTATACAAATATTTACTAAGGGGCATTCCTTTCCAAAATGTGATAAGATCTGAAATGGGGATAAAATATTGTCAATATGCTAGGGTCATAGAACATAGCCTAATGGGATAGGTTTAATTTGAGGAATTACGACCAGAGAAGTAACTCCCACTTCATTCAGAGCGGCAAACGAAGATTGCTACGCCGTCGCATTTCGAATGGTTTGTGGGAGAGGTATCGCTTTATTTTGGGAAAACTGTGTAAAAGAGGCCAACTTATTTTCATAACCACTGTGTATGATAGCATTTTAGATATCGACAATCTTGAAGCAGCTCCAACTGCTTGTTTGCTATAAAACACATAAAAACACTGTAAAAAAAACTTACATGTTTAAATACACTGCCATAATTTCTTGAGGCTGTAAAAGTAGTCAATGTAGATCGGGAATAAAAACATCAAGAACCCGTAAAATGTGTCATGAAAGTTTCTTTTGATTTCGGCATAGCAGATTATTTTCGTAACATTCAATATAGTCCACGCCAAATAAATAACAACTTTGATTTAGATATTCCGACATACAATGAAACTAAGACTATAAAAAATATAACTGTTTTGTTGGACGTAGAACAAATTTAATGTTGACGAAACCGCGTATAGCAGCCGGTTTTATAATAAATAACTGTCAAACCGTCAGCGCCGCTCATCGCAATCGAAGCCGATTTTAATCTTGAGTACCCACCGCAGACATTTTTTGAGATCGTCTACGTCACGAATTTACCGTGAAATATCAATATGGCGAACGGAATTAAGTTTGGAGCGGGACATTTCTATTTGTCAAGCCCTTTATGCTTTGGAAACCATTAGAACCACATACCGAATTAATTTGGCAAGCAATTACGGGGAACGTCACCATTCAATAGAGATCAGACTCAAAGGTCAGACCACTAACGAAATTCTTGTATTATGTTTGTGTAACGAACATTCGATTTCGAAATGTTCCATTCACTAATTGTACGAAATAAAAAATCGTTGATAACAAATTGGTTTATTTTCAAATATGCATTATTAATTATTATAGAACTATGACATAGTGTCTGTGAATTAAATAAAAGTGTTTAAATTTAAGCCCAAAAAATTTACCTTTTTTTTCTCGACGCGGGGAAATGCATTTACGCGCCTTCACCGGCCCTGGGTACCAGTGGTGTGTGGGGCTCGCGGCACATTATACTGCCGAATACCCACAAAAAACCGCGAGTGCCATCAGTGCCGCCTCTGGTGAGGTGCTTCGAAGCAACAAATCATCATGGCACCTCGACGGCTAGTTATCTCCCTAAGTGACCGACGCCTTCTCCACGGAAAGGTTACCCTGTACCACAGGACAACCCCACCAACTTCGAGACATTATAATATGGTCAGGTTCCCATCCTCGCCTCTTGGCCCGTGCGCAAAAGCGACTCCTTCTGTTTTCCTTTTTCCCCTTCTTATTATAAGAGGTGTACAAATGGATTCGCCTGGGTACATCCCAGGTTACTGAGCCCCACCGCCACAACAAAGCTCGAATCATGATGGGAAACCTTCCCCGTCATCGTTCAAGCTCTGTGATTGTGGGCCAAGATGCATAACCTTTTCTTATTGACGCGAGGAAACGCATTTACGCGCCTTCATTGGCCCTGGGTGGGGTGCAGTAGTGTGTGGAGCTCGCGGCACATTGTCGTGCCGAATACCCACAAAAACTACCGCGAGTTCGTCAGTGCCGACTTTGACATGGTGCCCCGGAACAACAAATCATCAGGTCACCCCGACGGCTTATCAGCCCCGTAAGGGGTCTACTCCACCTCCACAATTAGGGTTGTCCCGCACTATAGGACAACCCCACCAAGTTTGGGACAGTGCAATAGTGTGAGATTCCCATCTACACCCCTTGCCCCGTGCGCAAAAGCGCGTCCTCCTATCGCCCTTTGGACCCCTCCGCTTATTAGAGGGGTACAACGAGCGATCCTCCACCTGCTCTTTATCCCCCTCTTCTTATAAGAGGGGATCGAAGAACATCCCTATCGAAGATGTATTAACCTAGTACATCCAACTAGTATACAAAAAGGACATAAAAGCATTGGAACCTCAAAAATTACGACGGTACCTGACTGATTTTAAATAAATACAGGCTTATTCAGTGATGGTAAAAATAAGTGCACTTATGTCGGCTCCACTCATCTCCTGACTTTGTATGTGTAGAGGCGTCTCGCATCACCTTCAAAGCGGTCACGTGGAAAATTGTTTATTATAAAAGGACTTTAACAGGGTTTTCTATATTTAGCCTGCTTTTCTTTTGTGGTACCTTGGTACAAATCTTGCATTCTTTAACTTTTATTTCTCGATCTATATTTCTTTCTTTTCCAATCTTTCCTTGGTACCTTGGTACAATTCTTGTAACTACTTTTTCCTATTGAGTTGCCTTAAGATGGCAGGTAAGGATGGTATGTAGGGATGTTTGGCACTCGTTTCTCTCTGCCTACTCCATCAGGAAACTGGCGTGTGGATGTGTTGTTTTTTTTTTTTTAATTGTGAAGATTGCTATAGAATTTGGCACGCTAAGTGATGTTTTGTTTATGCCATGGTATATTACTATGTACTTGATATCAAGCATCTGATAATTAAAAAAGATGACTCTTGATTCACAAGCAGTCCGGCTCCTGCATAAATTTAGTAAACCGTGCCATGCTGCATTGCATCTGAATCGGACCAACACTATCGGAAAGTTACTCGTACCTCACACTCGATTGACAGCATCGTAAAGTGGCAGCTATTCCGTCACGTTACGTATGGTCTGTGAGTAGCCAGTGGCCCATTAGAGGGTAGCAGGAAAGAAGGCAAAGCATCACCATGACTACAATGAGGTTGTCCATGGGTGTCGGTAGTCGTCAACAGGTTTCTCTCGTTTTTATGTACTACAGGAGGCAACCCCTATAGCACATAAAAATAAACACCTTCAGTAGGTTAAAAAAGCGTATTTCCCAAGTCATGCCGGTTTTCTTCAGCTGATACTTTACACTATGACTTTATTAAGTAATGTTTTGGAACTGTCGATGAGCTAAATGTAATGCTCGAACATAAAACACTTCATTGTTTTCATTACATGAATTCAAGATTCCGCCATTCATCTAAAATCGGACACGGTGGAAGTAACATTCCCGAACTTCTGTTTCTATGGTAATGATGTGCAAACGTTACTGTAATGTAACCTTTGTACAATTATTTTAAATAAGTCTCGCTAAGTGTGTCACGCCAGTCTGCTTTTCAAACAATCTTTGCGAGTAGCAGGAGATCGGTTGTTTTGGCGTTCATTGAGGGAGGCCCATGTCAAGCTGTGGACCGGTAGGGGCTGATTATGATGATGATGATGAAGTGTGTTTCGCCAGTACTTCTCAGGTCCACGCTAGGGTTGATCTGGTGGTTATAGTATAGACGTGTAAAATCTATTTTGAATAAAACATGTTCACACTTGTTCTGGATATTGACGATTTCTGTTCATTAAATTCAACTATAATCCAGTCAACGAAACCGCTACGTTCACGCAGAAGAACATTTAAAGCGTAATAAAAATTCCAAATAGAGTTGCTCAAACAAATATTCCATTTCCAATCAAAAAAACAGGACAGGATGCGATATGGCTTCAGATGCGAGATTTATGATGAAAAAGCAAAAAGTGGAAAAAATGTGTGAAGCGTGGAAGTATTTTTCAATTTAAAGGAAGCTGGAGGTATGATAATCGAAACATGTTACATCCTCTAGAGTCCCATGTAGACAATAAAGCACACATGCCCCCCTCTCCCCCTCCCCTACATCAGCGCTGTGTGAATGGTCACGGTGGGTAATTAACTATCGTTCAAACATGTTGCCACTCGTTTCGAATATTGTCCGCTATTTTCCTTTTCCGTTTATTACAATTTACTTGTAGCGGTACAATGGCATTCCGATTTCAGTCTAATAAATTCTTATTAGTGTGAACGAATTGCTTAAACTTATCTGCTGTATTATGTCATCATTATACTTAGTGTCACCTTTGACTTTCTTGCTCATTAGTTTCTTCTACATATCACTATACCTATGTCAGTAGTTTCTCTTCCGTTTGGAGGTCAATAAGATATCGATAGGCAACTTTATCCCCACACAGAGAAGAGAACTGGGATTGATTAGTCACGAGGCCAGAAGTAAGAGGACACGCACTAATCATGGCCCATTGCAATTAATCGGCATAGTAATTGTGCTGATGTTCAAGGGCGTCGGTAGTCGTTAAATGGCTCCAATTTCTCGTTTGTCCCCTTACACTATATACAAAAAAAAAGTAAAAGCTTCCCTCTTATCGTTGCACATTCTCTTCGAATCATGCATTGGTTTATTTTTACCGTAAAATGGTAATCCCTCTACGTAGAGCCCAATTAACAATTAGGCTGTGTAGATAACTGCCTAGGGGCACCGAATCGACAAGGGCCTCGTTCATGTACACACCAAGAACAAAATTAAGACTTCTTATAATACAAATATGGTGTACCCACTTTAATTAAACATATTAATGTCGATATTGGTCGACATTGGCTATAGAAGATGACGTATAGAAAAGTGTCAATTTTGTAACAACTAGAATGACTGCATCTTTAAAAAAGATTAGAAAACAGGATCTAAAGTAATCATTGGCTAGGGCCTCTGATAGGGTCAATACGGCACTTTCTTTTTTCAATATCAATATTTCTGAGCATTTCTGCCCAGGGCTACAGCTTAGAGCTTGTACTCGTCTATATTAATGCGGTTATCTATTGACGCAACTTAGTATGGCCGGGCTCTCTGATACATCAATATCTAAATTGAAGGAAATTGCATGTCTTACACGTTCCATCGTCTCAAGTCTTTGATCCCTATATTAGATGCATGGCTCCTTGACTAAACGCCATTTAGAAGATATAGATATAATATATTGTAAATCAATACTTACTATGCAACAAAGTCCTCTCTCAAGTCCCCTCTGAAGACTAAACAGATTTTTATTTCGCTTTCTCCTTCTTATTACTGGCGAAGTTGTGGCAGATCGCTAGTATTGTATAAATATTTAATCAAGAAATGCACATAACGTACCTTCATGCCTCATCAACTTCTATGTTTACAACAATATAAACGATGAATAAACTTTAACTTTAAAAAAATAATAAATCCCTAATATATATATATATATATGATTTCGGTGGCCGGTGCTTTGTGATTATATTATTCTCACTAAAACACGTTGTATATCGCCTACCCTGTTATACGATTTTAATTATCTCCAGAATTAATTTGAGAGAAAATGTAAAATTTCATTAACGTTTGTGTATTTGTTTCGTAAAAAATGGTTCCGCTTGGTTTTTTCAGTAAATTAATCATACTCTCAAGCAGCTTAGGAGAGATGAGCTACAGGAAAGTGAAAATTTTAATTTTAAAAAAGAAGGTTCAAGTCCTTTAAGATGTCATCTTAGCTTAGGTACCGACGTGATGACGCGAGTGTTCGTGAGTGTTTTACTACATAATCATCATCAGCCTTTATTATTTGTATGAGTAATTAATATTTACAAACTTTCAGATATTTCATGTTCAAACTTGATTTACTATTAATTCAGAAAATATTACTGGTAGCACGAGAGGCTGCCTCTCTCTCTCGCAGGGGCTGCACTATTGCTGCATCGCATACATATCGAGTATAGCAGGATATTTTCTCCTTGCGGATCACTATTTAAACATGTTACTCAAGTCTGTAGACTAATCACACCACACTGGGACAGCCCTGTGCAAATTACTTTAAAGACTTGTATTATAGATTTTCACTTGTAACTTTTAATATTTTTACTATACAAATACATGTTATACACAGATAATCTATGATATAGGCAGCATTCGAATCCGCGAAATCTGGCGTGTCGCACTAGGTAAACCCGCTTACATTACCACTACGCCAATCGGTCTCTTATTACTAGTCTCTCTAGAAATCATGCATGCGAAACCCCGGGACGGAGTTGGTATAGCCATCGACGATTCATATCACAATGTTTGACGCATGAAACTCCATAGCAATTCGAAAACTAATATTGGACGTATTCCGTTATTACGTATTAGACGACGACACTGCATGTTGATTGGTGGTTAATTAGGAATTTCGTAGGCTGTGTAGCTTGTGTAAAGGATATGCATAATGGTAGACAGAGGTCGGACATCGAACGTTTAACATTTTAATCGATATATATTTATATTTAAAAATCTCATGTCACAGTATTTGTCTGCGAGGTAATTTAACACAATATTGATATATTAAGTTTACGCGAATATTTACTAATTACAATAAAACTACTTTTACGGATTTTATCGCGATTTCTTTAAATGTTCCTTTTAGCTTCTGAAATGTTGAACTAGTTAAATGATAGAATGAACAGCGATAAAACCCGTAAAAGTAGTTCTATTGTAATTTAATCCAGCTTACAATATAGATTATATTTTATCGATTATCGATCATAACAGTCGCAGCATGGGGTGACCGTGTCAGCTACTGTATGTACTAGATGATATATATTATGACTTGCAGTAGCAAAGATTAGCAAGATCCAAACAAACTAGAAATCTTGCCAGCTATATCATAAATATTAGTATATTTGAGTTCAACAGTAAACCACATAAACTTTACTATCACCATTTAGTAGTTTCCACCCTCGGGTTCACGACAGCACAATGTTTTGTCTTAGCGCACATTAGTGAAGTTTGCTCAAAATACCACGTCGCAGACGAGTTGGCAATTAAACGTAATTTAGCAGACGTCGCCATACCCTAATGTTAATTCGCATCTGAATCTAGCTCTAGATAATAACAATAACACGGCTATTATATTAGTTGTTGACATCTTAAATTTGTACAACATGTAATAAAAACAAAGTTGTTCCTGCCGAGAGGATAATCAGACACGATATTCAATTGTAAAAATTAATGTCATACAAATTACATTTCACCTCAAAAATACTAAATAAATATTTAATCAATACAATATTGTTATAATTCGTAGATTAAATGTCATATTCGCCTGTGAATTATCGCCGCATTGGAAAAATTTCATGATCCCGAGTGCTAGAGTACTAGAGGTCATGAACGCGTGACGTGACAATCAGTTGTAGTGCATGGGGCACTAGTACAGATATGGGAGTAATTGTCATTTTTTTTTTTAATTATAATTGCTAATTGGCCAATATTTAATTTTATCAAATTATGAATTTCAGTAACGGTAAGCCTATACGTTTATGTATCATACATGCTCAAAAGGAACAACAAATTTTTGTACATATTGTATAGATATATATAAATTTACTGAGAAACAGACAACGCACAGCCGAAACAGCTGTACCTATAAACTTGAATTGTGGTACAGACGTTCCTTTTGTGTGCCATCGACTTATTTGTTCAGTAGACGGCGTAGTAGATTAGGTAACTGTAATAAGCTGTATATACAGAATCTTGTTCCCTAATTGCTCCATGATAGATTCTCCATGTGTAGCTACTGATGGTAGCTGTAGTTCCAAATTTGTCTACTCTACAGATAAATTGGTTGCATCGTAATGCATTAAAGTTGGGCCAAGTGACCAGATAATGTAAGGCCGGACAGATCAGGCAGCTTACCGTACACGTTCAGCGGTAGCAATTATAGGTAAAGTACGACCATTGGCCCTACTGAGCTTTACTAGACACCAGCGTGCATCGGCATAAAATGGCCTGGGCCTCCTCCTCTTAAGAAGTAACCATTACAATGTTATAATTTACCCGAGTTTTGTTATAATCGAATTTAGGGAGAGGTAGTGTCATGCTGATGACACTACATCCTCCTATGCAACGGAATTGGGCCGGCACGATCGGGGAGGTACCTCTCGCTCACATAATACCGCCGTGAAATGACATCTTCAGGGTCTCGTTTCGTGCAGTTTGTGAACAGCTGGTGGCCCAGTGGGAGGGAAGGAGGGAAACGCATCGGCATAGTAGTTATGTGGATAATCATGGGCACCGATAGTCGTAAAGAGGCTCGTTTGCCCACCTATTCTATAAGAAAAAGAGTTGAATGTGAAAAAAAATCGAAAAAAGATCACAAAACAACAAAGAAAACAACACAAAACTCGTCACTCACGTACTTCACACTACATACCACACATCTAAGCCATTCGGCCTCCAACTTCCTTGCGTGCAAAACATTGTGCAAAACAATCCATCGAGTAGTGGAGTTCCCTTCACCTGGGAGATATTTGTCCAACCGCGATCCGACCCGAAGTAATCAATTGAGGCTTCCCAACTCGCGAAGTAACATCTAGCAGCGAATGTGAAGAAGGCCTTCTTTGTCACCCCTTTAATGATGGAAACTGATGATGATAATGGATGATGTCTATTACACGTTTTAACAAAATTTGTTGCTAATTGAATCACGGTGCGGTGGGTACGCCGCGTAAGGGCTTCCAAAAATTAATATCGAGCTAGGAGAAATTTATAATACAAGTAACTCTATAATGTGGCTGGCAACACAAATTATATTTCGGATAAATAGTTATAGTAACTTTGCTATCGGTTATAATATGTCGTTAACTTGAAATATGTGCTTTAATCAGGGGCGTAGCAACCGCCATAGAAGCCTTCTCAATGCGTTGTGGGGGCCCAGGATAACTGGGCCCCGAGTCAATTGTGCTCCTAATATGGCCCTGTATCTTAACCGTACAATAATAATTAACAATTTATTGTAAGGTAACATTATTATAACATATTTAATATAACAATTTGTACTCCAGCAGTCGTAACCAAGGGCTCAAAAGTCTACAACTTTGTTATCCTATTTGGGAAAAGATAGCTCCCGGCCAAAAAAATCTTTTGACAGAATATGGCTTATATGTATTTAAGATTCTTAATGTATATGTTTAATATGTATACAAACACCAAAGATCTGGGCGGGATCTGAAGCCGCGGTACTCGCTGGCGTACGTGGATATACCAACCATCAACTCATCTATATAACATATAAATACAAATGATTTCAAAATAAGTTTATGTACATCCTTCATGGTAAAGACTAAATTTTATGAATAAAATTGGAAATTACGCAGCTGTTATCCATTTGCAAAGCCGAGGAGAAAAGCTTGTAATATAACTAATCTATATTCAATAGAGCGCAAGCTGGGAAGGAAAAAGTGATAGGAGTGAGTCAGCGGTTTTAAGTGACTGCGGGACCCAGGTGCCTGTCTACAGCCATATTTCTCAAAGTGAATTTATGATGAAGCTCGCAACGACACTAAACACGAAACATATGCTAGCTGTGCCCACTACGGGATTATATATAAGGTTGTAAGTTTATTGGTCGTAACTTCTCAATTTTAAAAATATTACGAGTGACGTTAGAGTCAACGGGGCTGACCATAAAGTAACTTTCTGGTCCTAAAAGCATTACGAATGACTAAAGTCTACGTGTCTGACCATAAAGTAACTTTTTAGTTTAAAACCATTACGAGTGACTTTATAATCTATGTCACGGACCATAAAGTAACTTTTAGTGCTAGCTAAAAACATTACGAGTGACTTTAGAATTTACGTTACTGACCACAAAATAACTTTTTAGTGCTAAAAACATTACGAGTGACTTTAGAATCTATGTGACTGACCACAAAATAACTTTTTAGTGCTAAAAACATTACGAGTTACTTTAGAATCTACGTGACTGACCATAAAATAACTTTTTAGGGCAAAAAAGATTACGAGTGCCTTTAGAATCTACGTGACTGACCATAAAGTAAACCCCATTCGGTTGTAATGCGGTAAGGACTAGTTAGTGCCTTTTTTTTTTGGAGTTATACATTTTATATATTTTTCGTAAAAGATAGTCCTCTTACGATTTACTGTAGTACGAACATTAGTATTGTATTAGTTTAGATGTGATATTAACTCGCAATGAGAATAGGCAAGTTGGTTATCTAGTTCGTAATTTATAGTCTATCTTACACGTATCTCGAAAGTACACATATCTTTGTATCACAGTACAAATTTGTCAAATGTAGCCGAGTACTGAGAATAACTTATATATAACAAGTAAGAGGAAGTACCTATATTTTGTTTTGGCTTTTGGCATACTTAATCATCATTTTTGGTAAAAATTTTAACTGAATTAATAAGACACTTCCACTAGAGTGTATCGACTGTAATAATTGTATTACGCATAACTTAATGCGTCACCGGTCTCTAAAGAGACGTTGACATTGGACACAGAGCAATGGGATTACTATATCTTACGGTGTCCTTAATAAATTCATCGTTTAGAGCTTATCTACGAATATAGAGAAGCGAAACCAATTGTATTCCCCGACCGAGGCTATCTCGAACGGGCCCGTGGAAATTTGCCTATATCTCTGTCACAATATTGTATGGATGTCATCGAAATCAGAAGTACAGACATAGCCAACGTTTTGACACAACGAGACGAATGCGGAGAGATGAAAGGGGAACGAGATGGGGTTCCTCATTCTAGTGAGTTTTACATATAATGTGACAGTATGTTCCTGCTACCATATTATTACGCCAGTGAAACAGACCTTAAAACAATCTTCCATGACCCGAGTATATTTAAATATACTACTTTTCTAACCTAATCACGGAAATACCTACTGCTCAAGCATACGTATACATCAGTTGTTTCGTGCATAAAATAAGTGAATGTTATATTTATTTAACGTGTACAAAGTGCGCCTGTTTATAATTCAATTGTGTAAAAATATTATCTATTCAGAATCCTCGCACATGATTTACTGCGAAACTTTCGTGGAATATTTATGAGCAGCTCAGACAGTTGCTCATGTTCCAAAACATTAAGATACACACGTGAACTTGTGTTTGAGATGTTTTAATATTAAACGGAGCTGTCAAATAGATGAGGGTATCTGCTAATTAAAATACAATATATTTTGTTTTATATATACTTTTTTCATTCTTATTTATTTATCACCTTCACGCGGTACACCCTGCAGATCAACGAACTGGGCTTTGATAACCGAATAATGGCAGAATATCCATCTAAAAATATAATTGGTATATTGTAAATATACCAAGCTAAAATGTTCTTGACATAAATCGACAGAAGCGTCGGGGTCTGAAGATGCTTCGGTGCCTGCGATCGCCAACCCGCCAGCCAAGCGTGGCGATTGGGGCAATAACTTCCATAGAAAGCGTTGCAATACACGGCTCTTGTTTCCCGGTAGCCTAACTAGGCTGGACCAAGGTAGCGGTCACGGAATCGATGGCACGGGGGGGTGCCAAGAATCTCCGGGCAACGGCTGGCTACCAAAAAAACCGTCTCTGGCGACGTATAATGGACGAAATCCGAGGCTCGACGAAAACGTAGCATATCTCGAAGTTGTTGTAGTCTATTAACTGGCAGATTGTAGGGCTAAGAGAAAGCCGAACACAGGGGAAGACACCATAACCCTACAATCGGGCCATCTCCTCTACTGTCGAGAGGGAACACACCTGTCCCCAGGGGAATTGGTTTCCTCGTCAATAACATTGTTGACACCAAAAAGTGTGTCGAC
The DNA here is from genome assembly GCA_017140195.1 of Eumaeus atala. Classification (NCBI taxonomy): domain Eukaryota; kingdom Metazoa; phylum Arthropoda; class Insecta; order Lepidoptera; family Lycaenidae; genus Eumaeus; species Eumaeus atala. The sequence goes on from JAFELO010000500.1 coordinate 86,952, forward strand.
CCGGGTTGCATACCCTGCACTGAAATTAACCAAGAGGTACTCGCTGAAGGTCATACAAGTATGTGCACCGACTTCGACACACATAGATGATGAAGTTGAAGTATTGTTTGAAGATATAGCTCGAGATCTAAACAACACCCCCAAGACTCACCTCAATGTTGTCATGGGGGACTTCAACGCCAAAGTGGATAGACTGGGATCGAATCGACAGTCAGATGGCACAGTTTTGGGATGAGAAACTAGAGAGGACCAATGCTGGCAAATTTCCTCAAGAGAGAGAGGGGGCCATTTCAGATGTTTTCCTTCTTCAAAAAGAAGCCCAAAGGAAATGGACCCGACCTAGCTACGGGAGGTCAGAAAATGGTATTGACTTCATCATGACGGACTGTGAGCACATATTTAGAGACGTCTCATTGATCAACAGATTCAATACCAGGAGCGGTCATATACTTGTACGAGTCTCTCTAAATGTTAACTTCAAGCTCGAACGCGAACGTATGGTACATTGCAACCAACTTCACTCCAAACCATGATAGGTTCCGATAAGTTCCAACTGGAACTGAAAAACCAGTTCAAAACCACACTTTGTCTCATCCACTTGATAAGGACTACGAAAACGTGGCGAAAATCTTAAGGGATAAGAGGAAAAAGTTTTACGGGAAGAGGCACAAGGAGAGGAAATCGGATGAGACTCGAGCTTATGAAGAGGAGACGCGCACAAAGCAACTCACATCCGTTAGGAATCCAACAGCTCTCCAGGAGTATTAGGAAACTGATATAAAGAGGTCACTGGCAATGAAATACCGAGAAAATTAAACATACAGTAGAGCGAAACTGGGGATTAAAAGTTTTCTCGCACCATCTTGGGCGGAATAATCTGAGGAGGTTGAATACACGCAATGGAAGAACTTCTGAGCCAGAGATACTCCCTGGGATTGAAAACTTCTACAGCCGGTTGTATGCATCTCAAAAACAGACTTTGCCTCAAGATATAGATCCCAGAGCCACACTAACTCGTCACTATAACGACGAGCTTCCGGACGTCAGTCTTGAGAAGGTCGTACTGCCACTGGGGGAACTTAAAAATGGAAAAGCACCTAGTTACGGCCGAACTCTTGAAAGGTCTCAAACCATTTCTCCAGGAACTTGTAAAGCTATTTAACTCCGTCATTCACTCAGGGAGAACTCCATCGGCGCGGTACAAGAGCATAGTAGTTCTGTTTCATAATATCCCCCATATAAAACGTCATTTAAAAACTGTCGTCCCGTCTCACTCCTTGGCCCGTCCAGAAGTTGTTTTCTTAGAAGTTTAGTTGTACCTACTCTCGAAAATAACTTCCACGCACAAGAATCAACGCACAAGAAGACTTAAGGAATTCCAGCCGCTGGAACAATTTGGCCCCGTAGACCACATTGACCCAGTGAGGCAGATTATTCCGAAGACTGAAGAATATAATCAGCACCTGCGCTTAACCTTTGTGAACTATGAGAAGGCCTATGACTCCATCGAAACCTGGGCTGTTCCGGAATGCTTGCAGCGTTGCCAGGTCGACTGGCGGTACATCGAAGTGCTAAGATGCCTGCACAACTCTGTAGTGATGACGTGCAAATCTAGAACCTCCATACGTTCCATCCAATTGCACCCAGGCGTGCAACAGGGGGATATTTTATCCCCGGAACTATTCACAAGTGCATTCGAGGACTTCTATAAAGTATTTAACTGCAAAGGACACGGCGTCAACATATGGAGTCCTCGCATCTTCGCTTCGAAGATGATATCGTCATCATGTCGAAATCACTGCAAGAGCTGCAGGAAGTGATGACCAGCCTAAATGACGCCTCTCAACGGGTAGGGCTGGATATGAACTTAGACAAAACAAATGCCATGTTCAACTCTTATGCAACCCCAATCCTAAATGGCAAAACCCTTTAAGGTTGTTCGGAATTATATTTACCTCGAGCAAATCTGGCGTTAGGTAAAAACAACTTCAAGGATGAAGCTAATAGGAGGATTCAGTTGGGCTGGAAAGCTTCATATATCCTCGCCACCCATACCGCAAGGCTTTAAGGCGATAAGATGATGCTTTTAATTGGTGGGTCCAACCCGTCATGGTGTACGGAGCTGAGACGTGGATACCTACTGTGGGGCTAGTCCATCGCCTCAAAGTCGCTCGACGGGCAATGGAAAAGGTTATGCTTGGTGTGACCCTCAGGGTTAAAATCCTTATCGAACGAATCCGCATGAGGACTAAAGCCATCGACACAGCTCTGGAGTCTAGCAAGCTAAAATGGTAATGGGTTGCCCGTATATGCCGTCCATCCGCCAACCGTTGAAACAAACTACAACAGGTTTTTTAGTCCGATTTCTTATATTTAAATAAAATAATAAACACCTTGTCTTTAACCTCCTTAATGGTTTATTTTTATATTCCTAGCTAAGACATGACAACATCTGTCGGTTTGAGTACGATCAAGTAATTAAATAAATCATTGTAAATTTGAACTATTTTTAATATACAAGGTAAAGTTACGATTTATTATGTCAATCGCACTAAAACACAGCAAGAGAATATATAATAAAATTGAAAACATTTATGCTAACGTAATCTTCTTAATCATGCGCTGGGCCTAGCGTAATTAAAAATTAAGAGCCAGCCTCAGGTGTTCTTCAGCGAAAGCATTAATTAGGATCGCCGGGAAAAACCTTAAACAAACAATGTAGTGGCACACTAATTACCTTAGTTACATCATATTGTGTGCGTTCTATTTCCCGGCGTCGCTCTGGCCGTGACCTCT